>JANEHU010002280.1:0-143139 GCA_027563435.1 Nasonovia ribisnigri | reverse complement strand
GGATAGTTCGGACTTGCTTTTTGAAAATATAAATATATGGATTTACATTATTTTAACTTTTAAGACTAAAGAGTAAATTTATGTCAAACAATTTATGGAAAAAACTAAAAAGAACTAATAAAAATTGAAAAGTTTATATAATAGCTTAAAAAAAGTCAAGATATTTTAAAAATTATACCCTGTGCCTATAGAAAACACGAATACCTACAAATATTTGGTGAAAATCTAAGGTAACTACGATTAACCGTTTTATAATAACAACAAAATAAGAAAATCGTTAGTTAACGGTCATTACGGGTGAATACTTATACCCAATGTATTAAATATTTGAACTTTTTTAGTGAGGTACATTTTTAACGACTTATAAGGAACTTTTTATTCAATTTATGAACGAGTAAAACAATTTATTGACAATAATTAATAAAAAAAATCGAATGGCTATAAATAGCTCAAAAAGACAAAAAAAAAAATGTAATTTATGGAAAATTGTCATAATATAAGCATTTTGTGAAAATTTAAAGTATCCATGGTTTTTAGTTTTTGAGTAACACCGAAAACCGGCCTTGCAGGGTAAAAATCCCTTAATTATTTTTTTTGTTGGGGGTTTTGTTTTGACGCTTCTGAAAACTACTAGGAATTTAGGGTCTAGGACACTTCGCCGAAACGGTGGCGGCGAAGTGTCCGGGTCCGAGGAATTTATATTTAAAATCTAGATTTTCACAAAAAAAAAAAATAGGTACCTGGTATAGTAGAAATGTTTCCATGTATTTATAATCTAATTAATTTTTTATTTCATAATAATATTAACATATTATATATAATATAAATTAAACTTATAACACCACACTTACGTAGACACGTAGTCATATTATAATATCGTTGACTAGTTAACATACATTTAAATTTAAATCTTATATTGTTATTTAAAACAAAACAAATGCAACTTTCTTTTAAATAATAAGTATTTTATAAAATAATCTTAAGAGTTCCTGCTTACTTATACTTACTTATAGCTAAGAAGTAAGTACCTTCATAAATGTACAACAATTAAAAATACAAACTTTAGAAAACTTAAAATAAAAATATATTAAGACATTTAAAAAAAAAAAATCTTTGAACATGTTCACTCTTCAGACAACTATGTAATAAGTAATAACTAATAAATTCGAAGTATTATTAAATTATTATCATAGCAGATGATTATCGAGGTAGTTGTAGATGGTTAGGTCATGGTAGCAACCATAGACTTATAAACCAAAACGGGGTTCACATAATCACATAGAGTGAGCAAGAAGAGAAACAAAGTACTAAAATGTACTGTTCCTTATGCGGGCTTTATTCGGGCAGCCTCCTTCACTAATTTTTGTTCTTTCCCTTTTAGTATTATGGTTACAACTTACATGATCGCCTAGCATTGATTTCAGAGCGGAGTGGAATGTGCTGTTCATTAGTTTATAGGGTATGGCAGTGTTCGGAAGGAACGAGTTCCAAATGGAACGGATGCCTAGAACGAATTCCTATTTATAAAAAAAAGAACGAGAAAATGAACGAGTTCTTCTTTTCAAGGAAAAATAACGAAATTATTCGTTCCTTTCTAGTTCCGATAATTTACACAGATATGTAAATAAATGATATATTATTTTCAATGTGTATAATGTATATAAGTATATTGCTAATTAGTGATCGTTATCGAGTATCGACGTTAATAATTGTTACTTATTAGTTATTAGTCACTTTATTAATATTTTTCAAGAGTTATAAGTTATGATTTATATAAAAATGAGTACTTATATAAAATTAAAATATAATAATTTAAAACAATAAACGATAAGACAGTCTACTTACGTCGACCAACAATTATTTAATTTTGTAGAAAATCTCAAAATAGAATTATAAAATATGTATCTACTTGTAGGTATATATTATAATTAAAAATAACCTTACCTGTGGTTGAAAATATTGTTATCAATGTCGTGGCACCTTTTATCTATTTTGTGGTGCCACTAAACGTTTACGGTTTGTCGTGGCAATATTATCACTCAAATTATGTGAAATGAGAATTAGGTAGTAAGTAGTAACTACTAACTAGTAATAACTTACGATAGAACTACTGAAGAATAGAGACTTTCAAGTAGTCAAGTATCAATATCTTATATATGGGTATAACGACTGGACAGTAGACGTTGAACTTAAAGTTAGTCTTAGTACGACTGATCATTTACTGATCGATATCGTCTGTTTTATTATTAATATTTAATAGGTATTTAAAAATAATCTGAAAACTTAACAGATTCATCATGTCGTCGAGTGATTGGAATGAAGTAAAATTGTTGGCTGCTGACTTCCAACGCATTCAGTTGACCACTTCGTCCCAGAGGTACTTTTTGTTACCATATACTTTTCTTTAAGTACTCATACTACATAATAAAGGCAGACAATCTCATTTTATTTTGTTATTTTTTCGTTTTTTAAGACTAGGGGAAAGAAATTGTGTGGAAATAGTTGCAAAATTAATCAGTACCAAGTTACTCGATGTAGTGTTCACAACTGATGGTAAAGAATATGTAACACCAGTACATTTGACTAAGGAATTAAAAGATGAAGCCTTTGTCCAAGGAGGTGTGTATTTTAATAAATATCTAAATATTTTTAACAAATATTCTAAGTTACAATAAATTGTATGTGTATTTGTATGAGATGCCTGCCTTGATGGCTTGTTTATGTGTTTGTTGACGTATCTGATTAATTAGCAATGAAGAACAATATAACAAAAAATATAAGACTATTTATAAATATCTATAGGATAAGTATTAACAAAATAAAAAATGTATGCTTATTTAAGTCACTTTTTGGTTATGATCCAAGTTATCAATTATTCTTTGACTTCGATCTATAGAATTGATATTGCATTGTCTGTAAAACTACGATACAAAAAAAATATTAGATACATATTAATTTAGTAATCAGAGTAATGACAATATATTTTCTAGGTCGTATAAATATACTAGATGCTGCTAGAGCTTTAAAAGTTGATCCAGACGTTGCATCGAACTTGTGTGAAAAATTAGCCAAGGATGAACCTGATGATTATTGTATTGTTCATGGTCAATTGATTGGATTCACTTATTTAGATCAGATTGCTGAAGACGTACTTGACAAACTAGAACAAAATGGACACATAAATTCACTAAAAATATCTCAGCAATTTGATTTGCCTGTGGATATAATTGATTCGGTAAAATATAAAAATAATTTTATCTTCTTCTTGCAATATTTGTAATAATAATAATAAATAATTTACAATTCAGATGCTTGAAAATCGCAATAAAAATTTGGCTTTTAATCTACACAAAAATAAAAACAATCCATACTTATATTACACCGATTCTTACTTTAATTCTATTAAAAGAATTGTTAGAGGAGCTCTTCTAGCTACTACTCGGCCAGTCTTATGTACAGCTATAATAAATCAATGTTCTCTTGATGAAAAAGAATTTTTTAGTAAGTACAATTATTTATTATTTGTCATCCACACAGTAATATTTAGATACTTTCTGCTAACCCAACTCATGAAATTATGTACTAACAATTAGAAACAAATCTTCATTCTTATTCTTTTTAAGTTTAATACTTACAAGACAGATGATCATCTCTATTGCATATGAAAACCTAAATTATATGATCAATGATTTACTTTGTATATTTCAGCTGTATTTGAGAGTTTGTTAGCAGAAAAACAAGTGCCTGGGATGTTAACTGATCGAATTGGAAATTCGTGTACATATGTTCCAAACATACATACTAAAACTCTAAATAATTGGGTTATGAATTTCTACACCAACAATAATTATTTAGGTATATAATTATTTAAGTATTGCAATGATATTTGTGAATCTATGTCAACTGTAACTATTTTTAAGAGAAGAGGTAGCAAACAATTGCCACCCATAATAGTTTTTTTTTTTTAAAAATATGTTGGAATAGAAATAGTTTTTTTTAGTTCTATTTCAAATCCCTTCAAGTGTTAATTAATATCCTACCACCTGGTAGCAATTGACCGAATACTAATGTTACTGTTTAAAAATGTTACTTACAAACATTTGCAGATTATGAAGCAATGAATAGTGTTGGTATAACTGATCCTATTTCTTATATTTCACGTATGCAACTTGGAAAAGAATTAATTGCGTTGACCACATGTTCTGTTGGTCCTAAAATATTAGATGATATTTCTGCTGCTATAGAGGAATGTATTTCCACCGGAACTTGGATTGATATTATGGTTTGATTTATCTTCTCTATTTTTTCATTTAAATATAAATATTAAATGTATATAATTGTTTAGGATTTTGTACCAGTAGTTTTTGACACTAAAGACGGAGTATTGGTCTTGGAATATTTGTTGAAAAAAAATAAAATATCAAAGGGTTTTCAAATTTTTGATGATACTGCATTGGTAACCGATAAATTTATAGAAGTGCAATCTGAACGTATAATCAATACATTAGATGCAAAAGTAAAAAAGGTATAGTTAACTATTACTGTGGTCTATATAATATTTTTTATAGTAATTAATTTATTATAAACAACAAACCTTATTGTAGAAATTATGTTAATTTTAGATTATTGAATCTGGAGAATATGCAAATGCTTTGATAAATTGGAAAATTCAACAAAAACTTGCAGAGGATAAAAATCCAGAACTCAGCCGAAAAGAGGAACGTAAAAAAAAATCTGGTGGAAAACATGGTGGTGGAACACAGGTAATTCATTTTGATTTAAAAATAAAAATATGATTTTTAAGCAGTTTTAATAAATAGTTTAATTTGCTGCTATTATTTATATTTGATGCTCACTACGATATAATTAAATAACAAATCTCTCTTATTTTAGGGACGAGAAACTAAGATAAAGGCTGTTAAAAAGAAATATGGACAAAAATCAAAACAACATGATTCTGATTCTGAAGAACAGGAAAATAAAGTAGTTGCTTGTGAACAATTTATGATGGAAATTGTAAACTCAGATGAAATTAGAGAAAATTTAGAAAACGAAGAAACATTTAAAGATGTTGACGAAGACAAAAATTCTTTAATAGAAAAGATTGTTTCATATCTCTACCCGTAATACATATATGTTATAAAAATTAAATTGAAATACATAACAACAATTAAATGTAACTTTTTGTTTTAGAATTTTGAATAAAGAAGCTCTGAGGAGATCACAAGAAATTTATGATCAAGTAATGGCAAACCGCATGGGTGATCGGCGTAAAGTGCATCAGGAGTTTCGAGACAAACTATTATTACTTTTGTCTGATTTACATCAATATATTAAAGGTATTCAAAAATTTGATAGTGCAGAAACTCAAGGACAGCTCACTTCATTCTTGTTAAAATCGATTGGTGGAGAGATTGTAGAAATAGTTAAATGCTATGTAGCACAGAATAAAGAACATAACTCAGAGGTAGTATATAATATTAATACCTCTAATAGTTATATTAATTTTGATTATAAGCAATTTTATTATTTCTTATTACTTTTTAGTCAAAATCTAACCAATATGATAAACAAGTTGAAGATGCCATTGAAAAACTTCAAAAATCATTGACATCTAAACTGATTGATGACTTCCATGAAGCTGTCGATGAGTTATTGTCTTCTGTAGATATAGTACAAAAAAAACACGATCGTAAAAAAGAAAGGTACTTATATAAAATATATACATAATACTTATTTATATTCCCTTTTTTCTTAAAAATTATAATCCACTTACATATTATACATTTACAAATTTGTAACCACTTGTTATTTGTTAGGGAACATTTACAAAATAATCGTCAACTTCTTTTGAAATCGCTAACGGACGTTGAGGATGACAGTGCACAAGTACTTTTAATTGCTACACAAATACTTTTTCAATCTATTACACAGACAATGATTAAAGTCTCGGGGAAATTTGTATCTGTTCTTTTGGGATTTTTACAAAAACACATAAGTGATCAGGACTTTTCCGTGCTACAAAATTACCATGGTATGATTATTAAAATGCCTTTTATTATACAGTGTTTACTAAACAAGAATATCATTCTATATTTTTAAGATCTTGTTGTACAACTCTTGAAAGCTGAAGATCCTGAAGAAAAAATTAATATTAAATCAAAACTAGAAGAAACTACGTGCAATGTGAAAAGCCTAGTGATCAATTTTAAAAAGTCTTAAAATCTTTCAAGTTGTTTTTGAATGTTATTATATTGAACATCTAGACCTGAGATATTACATTATATTTACTTCATGGCCTAGTTGTACTTGCCTTGTTATTAAATGAAATTAATTTAATAAAAATTATTCTTAAAAATTGATAATATTATAATATGTCATTATATATTTCAAATTGTCTTATAATTATATTATATTAAATTACATTTTATGGTGATAAGAACAAATTATCATTAAGTATGTTGGGTTTAGGGTTAGGGTTAGAAGTAGATATTTACAATAATTTTGTTTAGTTATTACAATTTAAAATGTATAATTACATTGAAATGTAAAACTTGTTTACCATTTGAATGATTTGGAATGCCACAATGTTTGTGCAATTCTATATTATTTTTGTATTTCACATTCAGCCATGAGTACGTGTTGCAGCATAATCACAATCTCTATACAATTATATTTGGCTTACTTATAAGCGTTTTGAACTATGATGGCATTATTAAAATAATATAGAATGTTGGTTGTGACCTTTCCTGAACTCATGTTTCAACTAAATAATATTGTTAATCTATTAACATGGTAATTCAGACAGTTTTGTATGATTCTCAAGATTTGACATTACTTTTGAAAAAAAAAGATAATTATTCTACAAGATAAGACAGACATTGAATTTAATATTAAGACAAATTACAAAATGTCTTAACATAATAATTTATTCTAAATCATATTGTGTTCACAGAACACAACTGCTATCAGCTAGCATGACTTGAAACTCTGAAGACATTATCAGTTATCACTGGAAATATTAATTCGAGAGACATGAATACTACAAACAATGATAAAATAAATAATTCAGTAGAAATAGTATTTAGTTTTTGTTTTACTACATAATTATGATACTTCATATCATTACCTCACTAGATAAATAAACAGAAAATATATCAACTACATAAACAAAAAATCAACAAACTTTTGAATCAATCTTAAATATAGTGTCATTAAAGTTGTTAAGACACTACTTTTTATATTTTATATCATGTTGAAATGAATTCTATAATTCTAATGACAAAATTAACGATTTGATTAAATATTTAATGGCGATAATAATGAAATAACAAAACAAAAAACCGTACATGTTTTGTTAACTGCAGTGGAACAATAATTTAAAATTATCAATTGAAGCTGAATATATTATACATACTTGTGCACTATCATGGCCAATGTGATTCAAAAGCGAAAAAAAGCATACAAAAACTATAATTTTTGTAGGTTTATTAAAATTTTATATTGACACCATGAAATTTTTCATACATAAAGAAAATCGCCCATTAACATAATTAGGTGATAATGCCAATAAAAATGACTTAAAAAAAAAAAAAAAAACAGGTACAACTTATAATAAACATTTTTTTACAAAAAGAATAAAATGATAGAAAATAATAATTACAAAAAGTTGTATAATATTCATATATGTTAAATATTTTTATGATTATCTAAAGGGTTGTTTATGAAAGTTGTTTTAAATTAATAAGATATTTCTACAATAATATTCTTAACTTTAGGCACCTACTTCACCCATTGGAAAAAATTTCATAATTTGACAGCAATGATACTTTCAATCCTCAAAAAAGATTTAGATCAATATTTGGCAATAAACTGATTACGAGGTAATATGAAATAGAAACAATTTCTCATTGAGATATAATAATAATAATAATATATGATAAAAATGCATTTTTGTAAATTATTAGACATCTTCACTTTCTAGTTTAATTTTTGAAAAATCAAATTCTTCTCCAGTGGCTCGTTTGTAAATATCCAAAACGTCCAAGCATGTTGTCTCGAAATGTGATGTAGCATCATATGACTTTGAAATAAATAACTTGCTATCCTTTCCATCGTCAATTGGTTCATAATACTCAGAAATGGATACAAATTTCTGTTTGATAGATCCCAACAAATCCAAACCAGGCTTGATCTCCAATTCTGGGTTACTAGTTTCAACTTTGGATGAAACCATAGCAATAAACCATCCTTGGGCAGAAACTTGATGGGTATTGCTTACTAACGAAACATAGATGTCAGACTTACGATTCACCTGGTTCTGTGGAATAATGATCTGAGTAGAAAGCGCGTCACGGGTGTTTGGTATAGGATGATTCAATAAACATATGCAACGAATTACTTGACCAGTTTTTTTTACTCTTTCTTTTATGTAGGACGGGTCACAGAAAACTTGTTTACATTTAGCAACAACGCCACCACTCTTAATGCCAACTACACTTGATCCTTCAAAAACAATTTCATCAACGGGAGTATTCAACATGTAAGTACCACCGTAAATAGCACTGAGACGAGCAAAACCTTGAGGTAGTTCTCCAAGCCCGTACAAAGGATACAAATACGGACTTTTTCCATAACGAGCTAGTGAATCGCTGTACAACTTGATGCGTCTGATCAAATTGGCAGCTGGTTCGTTAACATAGTCATCATTAAGATAGAGAGCCAGAGCGTGACCGGTGAAATCCTGAGTGTTCTTGTCCAAACCGAACTTGGTGTACAGCTGATAGGCAGACATGCGCTGCGGGTCGACATCCTTCCATGTCTTGGGGTCATTCTCCTGGAAGTCCTGCACGAATATCAGGAAATTCCTGAACCGCCTCTTCTCAAATATTCCCATGAGATCCGACGACAGCGCTTCCTTCTGGTCGACAGGCACCTTGTAAATTTTGCCGCCCTTGTACACGTAGCTGCCCTCGACAGACTTGAACTCCAAGTAGCGCGTCACGCCCGTGTGTATGAGCAGCTTAACCAGCAAACCGTTGGCCATAAGGAACTTGGGCACTAGGTCGACATTCCAGTCACGGCCGCGCCCGTGCTCCTTCTCGTCCGGCTCTTTCACGTCGAACTTCTGGAACAGCTCCTGCAGCGGCGTGATCGATGCCGACTCACCGCCGTAGTACTTATTGCGATCGACGTGCAACACTTTCTTCCCCGAAACCGACAGCATACCGGACAGGATGCATTCCTTGAGACCGGTGCCCAGCACGATGCAGTCATACTCTTCGTCCATCGTTAATTGTTAATTACAATCTTCTATGATGCGCCAACGACACGCTGCGTGTCCCGTCTTGGACGCCGTGCCCGGTTGAAGCTCCGATCGGATAGGCTCAGAAGAAATCAAAAACGATTGACGAAAAACTGTTACGGCGTTAATAGTTGCAAGTATGTTATTGATTGTTATTGTTATCGTTCCTCGTGTCACGAACCTGCGCCCTTTTATTTGGACGCGAACAAAAAGAGTTTAGTAAATCGTCGAATTGTTGTGGGTAAAGAGTAAGACACAATAAGGTGTACACTACAATAGTAATAGTACTAGGTACACTATATTGCTATACTATATAAATGAGTAAATGACGTCGACGAAAATTCGTCAATCGGAAATATCAATAAAAAAAAATTGATAAAACGCAGGGAAGCCCGTCAAGGTCACACTGTTTGGTACAGTGTACACAAAGAAAACACATAATATATTACGGACAACAGATTCTCCACCGAGAGTACAATCACAATTCACAGTAAGTTGTAAGTTCAACAACAATTACAGCAGCAGCTGTTGCCGTACATTTATAGTACTGATTACGGCCAGAATATTTAAAAATTATTATTATTATAATAATATATGAATTTACCTATTAGTGCTATTAGCCAATAGCCGTTAGGTGCGGTATTTAATATTTGTATCGTTATTAAACTTATAAAAAAATACAAACTAAATTTAGGCTATTTCAGCTTATCATTACCTACTAAATTGGTTAAACAATCGCTGTCGACATGATCAATATTAAACAAAAGGAAGAGAAATAGAAATGTACATAATTCTGTATGCTCAATGCTCAAGATAAGTAGACACTGTCTCTCATCAGACAAATATAAATTTACAAGAAATAAGATAAGTACTTGATTCAATTTAAACAATTAATACAAATCAAAATAATGGAAATGTAATATTATAATACACAATAAACATAATATAAAATATACCTAAATATAATATATTACCTTTAAAGCTCAATCATGGTTCATGTTAAATTTTAATATTGAATGCTATGAATCAATGATTGAATTATTCATTTATTATAAATTTATAACTCAAAAATAAAAACCAATTGTAATTTTTGAACATTTGTTAAAAATGTTTCGTATTATATAATATTTAAACAAACCATTAACTATTTTGTATACAGGATAATTTTTTAAGAATGCTCATCCTATTTTTATGTTTATTAATTATGCATATATTCAAATTCTGATTCTTGGAATATTTAAGGGTAATTAAAACCAATATTTTCGAAACATTTAAGGAGTATTCACTATCCTACATGTTTTAATGCAAATAATGAATCAGATGATTTTTGTAAAAATTGTAGTGTATTGAAATAGAAATTTAAATTAAAAATTTTTTACTTACCTATTCTATTTTAAATACTAAAAAAATAATAGTCTATAAAAAGGATATTATTTACTTTTGTTTATCTTTTTAAATATCAATAATATTAATTATTTAATACATGAGCATTTTTTAATATTAACAAATTGTCGAAGAATGATAATAGTAAAAAGGGGGTCAAGTGGATGTCGCTCTGCTGTACAGTAGGTTACAAGTAGATCACTGTATAATGGACGGTATTAAATTTGAATTCAATGATATAATATTATTGTATACGAAAAACGATTCTGAGCGGAGACGGTATGTCAGTCTAGGATATTTTAAATTATATTGACATTGTTATTACTTATTTTACGGTAACTGCTAAGTTGAATTAATATTATTCATATTATTTAATTATTAACCTAAAATTATCGGTGATGCTAGACAAATATTATAATATATACTTTTACTCGTTAAAATTGATTTTAATATGTAATTTCGTATTTTCGTCCAAATTTAAACTTAAAATGTCTGTAAAAAATAACTGTTTATATATTTTATAGATTTTTTGTTTACAGTATATGTACTATTTATTAGAATCTTTATTTTAAATTGTAAATCCTTAGTTATAAAAACTGACCATTTTATATTTGTTTAATTACAATGATTGATAATTTTCGAGATTTTGATGAATTTATTGGTATTTATATAAAAAAAAAAACTAAAAAAATTTAAATTTAAATGGTCCATAAACAGCTCAAAAAGATTCAAAATATACTCAAAATTAGATGGTGTATAGAAAATGCTTATACAAACATTCAGTGAAATTTTCATGCATCTACAGTTATTCGTTTTTGAATTGCAACAAAATAAAAAAATCGCTACATGAAATCGAGTGAATATCTAATCTTGTAAAAATTTGAAATTAAAATGCTCATAAAAATTTGTTTTGACTTGCTTATAAACATTTTTTTATTGATAAATTAGGCAAACATATGAGGAATCTTGTATTACATTTTCAAATCTTAGATATAAAAAGAAAATTTTTTATGAATTTCTAACTCAAAATAAATTGCACATTTTCGTCATTTTTACATATTTTGTCAAAATTTGAACTTTGATTACCTATAAATAAAAATTGTGACTACGGATTTTTAATATTTTTCATCTGCCTTTGAAACTATATATTAGAAGCCTACTATTAAATTTTCAAGATTTTTTACCCAACAAATAAAATTTTATTGACATTTATAGAAAAAAAAACTAAAAAAATTGGAAACTGAAAATGTCCGTTAAAAGCTCAAAATAAGTCAGAATATTTTGAAAATTTTAGGGTGTGTATAGAAAATGCTTATATAAACATTTGGTCAAAATTTCATATGTATACGGTCATTTCTTTTAGAGTTATACAAAAAAAAAATCGATTTTGTCGAAAATTGATTTTCCGTAAAAATTCCCGTTTTTCCCTTAATTGTTCATTTGTTTTTCACAGCGCTTTTGAAAACTACTGGGAAATTTTAACTTTTGACCCCCAAAGTACCAACTAGATTCGCTTTCCTATCAGAAAAAGTACTATGAAGAAAATCGAAGCATTTTTACTGTCCTAAAAAGTGATGACAGACACAAAAATAAAAAATGAAATAAAAAAAAATTTAAAAAAAACACATCATTGTAAAATCAATACATTCATCGCTCCGCTCAGAATCTAAAATAAGTAATAATTATTAACTAATTTATATTTTATATTGCATAGGTACCTATTTAATTATAATAAATGAGCTCATATCCAAAGTATTTAACAGACTATTGTCTATTACCTATTCGTAATCCTTATAGTAGTTACCAGTTAAAGTAGAATAACCTAACCCTGAAACTTTTCGTCCAAATTCCAATGATAAATACATAAACTTTTTTCAGAAAAATCATCTGATTTAGGTAGGTACAATTTTCATTACAACGTTTAGGTACTCATTTTAAAAATCTATGTTGGTATCGCCACGGAATAGTGGACACTCCTTAAATGTTCTAAAAAATCAAATTTGGAACATTGGCAGACGGACTGATTATATAATAGGTACCTATCTCTAATTTAAATCAATAACATATCATTATATCAACATAATCTATATGCACGATTACATATTTTGAAGGAGATAAATAAATAAAAAATAATAAACATAGGTAATGTATTTACAAACATCAAAATATATAATATTAAATATTATATAGAAGGCAAAAACTAATAACATCTAAACTTATTGTTTGCTTACAAATTATGCATAATAATATATTAAAAATTTAACACATGCTGCTTAATAACTTCGATTTCATTTATTATTAAGAAAATGTAATACGATTTATATTATATAATCAGAAATAGATAGTTAGTATTTTAGTCAGTAGTCATATAATTAATATAAAATATTATGCACACAGCTCGGGTTCCCTCGTTTTTTTCAATTACGTCGCAGTTGGCCATCACGATGGTGATGCGTGTATATATTATAATATGTCATCGACTGCACAGTTTTTTCTACATAAACAAAAAAGATTATTTACATTATATAATTATATATAAGTATATCACTACAGAGTATAACGTATACATCATGTGAAAATTAATTTTCAAATAATAAAACTTATAAAACATCTGTGGCGAGTAGCCTGTTGGTGGACTATACTTTTGAATTTTAATATAATATTAAAACGCATAATTAATGTTTGATAGATATATTATTTTTGTACCGTACAATTTAAAATGTGAATTTCGTTAAATGCCCGTGAAGAGTTCAGATTCTTAATGTTTTAGATTTTTAAAATTTAGGTTTTTAAAGAAATATCGCCTGTTCAGGGTTATTATTGTCATCGCATCATCCGCACGTAATATATGTGTCCGTAAAGCGCTTCCTCATGAGTTATATGACTACCCTATATTTATATAGGTACCTCCAAGGGCGCAAGGAGGGTCAAGAGGGCCACAACTCTTCCCCCCATGATTTTTAACTGTATGCACTTTAATATAAATATCGATATTATACTAATATTACATTATAAGTAATTTTTATCTTGCACCGGGTGTGATTTTAGCCTTCGGGCGCGCTTGAGTACCTCTCCAATAATGTATACATCTGTTCAATGTAACATTTAAACGTTAATTATTATGCAAGTCGTTTAGTTAACGAGGAATAAGTAAAAAATTGTTAGACGTGTTCGTGAGAAAATAAATAGTGTGGACACGCCTCAATATTTTGATTTTATCCCGTGCAAATCAGCGTAACTATGTAAGTACCTATACAATATTGATCTCTAAAATGTTATTTTACAACCAATGCCCGTATATTGTACCTAAATAGTTGAGTTGTGGACTTGCGGGTTCATATTATAATATTGTAATATTGTAAACGCAATGAAATGTTTTCGGTTATCAATCGAAGATAAAAATCACTAAACTTATATGGAAAAAAGGTCACACCGACCGATTAGTTCAATACGGATACTATTTTAGTATAGGAGAGAGCATATAGATATTTAAGATTATCTTTAATATCTATATGTAAATAAACTACACAACGATTTTGTTAAGTAGGTATTATTACATTTTGAATTTTCATATAATTATGGAAAAAATAAAAAAAGATATCAGAATACTCAATAAAGTACAAATAGTCTCATATATTTGTAAAAATAATGTATTAATAATTTCTTGAATTGGGCAACCGTTACCTTCAAGATGTATGAGTTACCCACATATTATAATTTATAACTATTCTTATTAGTCACTTTGTAATAAATAAAATATAATTTACCGTTCTCCGTGATTACGCACATGATATACGCTAAAAATGAAATTTCCATCATCGATCCGTTTGCGTGCCATTACAGGGTTTAGTGGGTACAAGTCATATCGCAGACACTGTTGTGGTGCAGTAATATATTATGCACTATAGTAAAACTGCACTGTCTCGAAGCTTCATAATATATTATAAGTTTATGTAGTTATAATATCTACAATCTATATAGTACACGGAAGGCTCAGCCGAGAAAAATGCTTATGAATGTTATAGTTTTTTTCGTCGAACTTAGACACAATAATAACATTATAAAACTGGTTACAGGGCGAATTCAAAATGGTTAGAATATTTTAAACAAATCACAAACGTTAGTACAAACAGCACAGCTATAAACACGAAACACCACCTAACCGTTTTTGAACACTGCATGATGGCTTCGGCGTTAGAATAAAATATAGTCATTAATCAACGGTGTTCGTATCGTACCGAATATTATTGTAATTTGTTATGACTTTATTAATTATTATTATTTGTATTAGACGCGTGCTTACGAGTTCATATAACCGCGCAGCTATACCTACTGGCTACTCATCACTACTCATATTTAGGTACGTATAAATATATAATGTATATCAATTATTTATTATTAGTAGATAATGTGGTGTTTCTGTTCGGCCATAAATTAAATCACACTGTATACATTCAAATAGGGATTGTTGTACTTCTCCCATAATATAATATTATGCGGTATATTATCATTTATAAGTATTAAGTACCACGGTTAAAATCATTATATAGCTATATGATATGGTGTATTGCTACTTTTTAGTGTATATATAGCAGGTATTCAGTGATAGCTTCATCCAATCTAATGTCGTTGTTGCGTCATGAAAGCGCACAAAGTTCATATTTATGATTTATCTAAACATAAAAATAACTATTAACAAATGTATATATATAATAAATAATAATAATACCTATATTTTTGGTGCATACTGTATAATAAAAAATACAAACCACAAAAATGCACCAACTAAAAACGACAGATTTTCAACTAAATTTATAATTCATAATACTGCAGAAATACGTACGTTATACGTATTCACCTAAGTTATTATTTCATCTCTGTAATATATTATGTTATACATTAAAATGATATATGCATTTATAAATATGTATACATTATGATAGGGCCACAGCTAAGAGCGTTTACAAAAAATTAGGTATAATTTTAAAATACTAATATTTTAAAATTTAAATATCAAAATAAACCTAAACGTGCAGACCTTAAAATAAAGTTGAATATTCTTACTTGTAATTTGATAATAGATCAATTTTATTTTAATAAAAGGCTTCTGATATATTGTTGCAAAAGTAGTTGAAAAATATTAAAAATAAAATGGCACACATTTTTTTATAAGCATTTAAACTTTCAATATAATGTATCAAACTTAAAATTAAAAAAAATGATTTTGTAGTTAAAATTGTATAAAGTGTTCAACTTTTAAGGCTAAGGATTGAAAATTTAAAACAAGGTTCCACGTAAATAGATAAATAAATAACTTTATTCACAATAATATCATCAAATATACTTAGTCATATGTCATAGGCCGACTGACGATCTTCGCTCAGAATCGTTTTTTGTATACAATGATATATATTATATCACTGCGCGTTACAGTAGAGCGACACCCACTTGCTCACCTTTTTTGAAATTAATGTTGATTAATAATTTTCGTAAGGTCATAAAACTTGAAAATTTAATAGTAGGTTTTATAAGTGCATTTTGGTTAAAATTAAAGAAAAGTTGAACGTATAAATCTACAATAATTATTTATGAGCATCTACTGAAGTTAGAATTTTGACAAAATTCGTCAAAATCAAGAAAAATTATTTTTAAATGCAAAATTAATTTGCAAATTATTTTGTGTTAGAAATTCATAAAAATATTTTTATTTTCATATCTAAGATTTGAATTTTTAATACAAGATTCTTCATAAGTGTTTCTACCTTTATCAAAAAAAAAAATGTCTACTGAACATCCGAACAGTCAGATTACATTTTTATGAGCGTTTTAACTTCAAATTTTTACGGTATTGGATATAAGTGGCTTACACAGCTATTTTCAATGAGTGAGGGGGGGTATTAAAGTACATGCAGTTAAAAATTTGAAGGGGGGCAATGACCCATTTGCTCCTCATCTGCGGGTGTCTTTGTCACGTAGTACCGTAACATTATGAAACATGTTTATTATTTTATAAATATTTGCAATTCTAGATTTTTCATGTTTTTATTATATTTTGAGGTAGACTAAACAAGTACAATAATAAGCAGTTTGCAAAATATATAATTTGCAACAAAAAAATTGTTACTCTTGGCAGCGGTGGGATTCGAACCCACGCCTCAGAGAGACTGGTGCCTAAAACCAGCGCCTTAGACCGCTCGGCCACGCTACCACGGTAAAATTTTTTGCCAAAACAGAGGTACTTTCGTTACAGCACGAAAAATTGTAATTTTAAATACGTACCTAATTCAATAATACGACTAACTATAAAAAAAATAGTAGTGATAATTAGCATTTTATGGCTTCAACGATGTTGTATATATAGTGCGAATAAAGTGGAGATAAAATCATTAGATCGCATTGTGGCACCCAACTTTCTTGGAATTTTTAGGGTTCAGTCAGGTCCGTATTAAGGGGTAGCCAAAATCCCCCTGGTGGAACTTATAAACGGTACCTACATTTGTAAGAGCTTTTGTGTTTAAATATAATATACATTTGCGAGCACACCCATGGGAGGGAGGGCACCCTGCTATCTGTACTGTAATTATTACGCACATTTCTACTTAAATAAATAATTTATACATAGTAGATATTATACTGGTGTACTATACCTACATAATCTTAACAACGAAACTTTACGCAACTTTAAAAATAAAATTAATACTCAATAATGACAACTAATTAAGTATCTTAAAAACAAAATTGATAACTATATACATATAGAGACCTAAATTATATTATGCATTTTCATTTGATACATACTACACCAGCGTTTCTCAATCTTTGGTACGCGTACCACTTGTGGTAGGTACGTACGTGGAAAGCTCATATAGGCGGTACGTGAAGAAAATCTCCCTTTATACAAACGAATGGAATGGATCATTATTCAAGTTAAATATTTTTGGTTATTATAAGTTTATTTTATATTAATAATAATATAATTGAACATATTTCAATTTATTTTTGTGCTTTAAATGCTTAATTTATCATAATTTTATAGTTTCTAATAAAATATAATTCCTTACATGGAAAATAAACGTATACATTCAAACAAAAACCAAAAAAAAAAGGCTATTTGGTCAAGTGGTGGGCAGTGGCGTGGCGAACATCTTTCAAACCCTAAGCAAATTATTTATACAATCCCCCCCCCCCCTAATAAAGGTATAATTATCTGTATACAAATTTTGAATTTTGAGGGCAAAGCAATTGCATTAGGTAAACGTCGTTCACCACTCCACTGGTGGTGGGTACATAAAAATGTTCAAACTGTGTGGTTGGTACGCGGATATACAAAGATTGAGAATCGCTGTACCATAGATTTACATTTATTTATTATTGTATATTTAATCAATAGCTGTACCTACTACACAGTGTATGTACGAGCACGAGTGCACGACTGTGAAGGTTTAAATGCGGGCGTTTCAAATCAAACTGAGTTTATGGATAACATTTTATTTTGCATGATGTATATTTTCAATTTTGTTATTATTATAGAACATGTAATATAATTTTCACGCAATATACAATATACACAATACACTCTGATTAAATAAATTACCCTAACCTTGAAATTATCATGGAAAAGTTATTGTGGATTTACTCATTACGCTAACTTTTTTTTTAATTTCCACTAACACAACTTACGAGTAACCTTGTACTAAATTTTCAAGTTTTTTGACCTTAGCTTAAATAAAACTAATAATAATCAAACATTTCATATGCCTATAAAACATTTTTTGAAAATTCAATGGTGTATAAACATTCAGTGAAAATTGCATGTATTTTTGGTAAGGTGTATTTAGAGTTACACCAAAAACCAAACCCATAGTCCATAATTTACATGGACTTGGGGTGTTTGGCATGTAGGTAATTGGTGACCTGGCACAACCTAAAATTATCAAAATCAATTCAATACAATTAGTACTAACTACTATTATAATAATTTTATTTCAAATGTAAATAAAAGGTGGTTTTTCTACATCAGTGTTTAATTATTTCTGACTAATGTGACCCTTCATCTAGGGCAGAGGTTCCCAACCTTTTTTGACTCGCGGCACCCTTGGACATTTTCTAAAAATCCGGAGGCACCCTATGCTCTATAGTTCTATCCTATAGAGTACTTCGGTTCTATTTATTAGTGCATAATTATAATCAAAAGTAGTAAGAGGTGTAGATGCATACTATATACATATTACATTTTATAAACAAATTATTACATTGTATTTATTTTTATTAAAATAGATCGAATATCGTAATATTTTTACAAAATATATGAAACACGATAGGTTTTAATGGTTTTATATAATTATAGTCCGTTTTATTACTCACAATGCTATATTTTTAATGAAATTGTTTTTTCTAAAAAAATATTTCAAATAATTTCGCGGCACCCTGGTTGGGAATCTCTGATCTAGGGGTTTGCGACGCCCAACCCGAGGGTCACAACCTCCAAGATGAGAAACGCTGCTGTAGAAGATATTTAAAACAATCTTAATCAAAAAGCAGTTGGTTGTTAAGTCCTAATCTTGAATCTAAACACTTAATGAATTAATGTGTCTATTTGAAGTGGAATTGTATGCAATTTTTTGGAATGATATTTTTAGTGAGGTTTGATTTAACAAACCACCTTTTACAAGGCCAGAAAAAGTTCTTAAATTGCTGTAAATGCCCATGATAATTCTTTTTTATCATTTATTCAAGAAATACAAAATACATTTGAAGGACTGCATGTCCTTTGGATTAAATTTAGGTTCAACAGAATTCAAGGTCTGCATCAGTAATTTACATGCATTTGTTCCAATGTTTCAAATTAAATTTTTAAACAAACTCATTAATTAACATTGAACAATGGTATATAATATTAATTAGATAATTTCACACTTTGTTTAGTTTAAAATTGTTTTTTTGCTTATAGACTTGAGTATTTTATTAAAACAGTAGTAATATTTTAGAAATTAACAGGATTAATAACAGTAGGTATCAATTAGTCATCTGACATATTCTTACATGAATTATCAACTTAATTATATAAAATATTAAATAAAATAAATAAATAAATAAATAGATACATAACACATACATTCATAAATTAACAATACACAAAATCTATATGAATCTAGACTAAACATAATAAATTATTATGATTAATTTGTTCAGACCTTTCATACCTTATCACAGTAGCCTCTATTTATACATAAACCATATTCTGTTTTATATAAAATGTATATCTATTATGTAAAAAAAACCCATTTTGAGCTCTTGATAGTTTTAACAATTACTTTTAGAATGACAAATATATTGTAATGTTCTATGTTAAAAATTACACACGACCTCACACCATTAATATAAAAATAAATATAATTTGTGCATGGGTATTGGGTATACTGTAGTTGATTTAACAATTTTAAATTGTAAATTAAAGTTTGAGATTAAATAAACATAACAAATAATATAACATAAAAACCAGGTATAAAGTATAAATAACAACAATTGTACAGACATAAATTTACCACTTTAGACATACAACAAAAAAACAATACACTAAAAGGACTAGACTATAGAAAAGTTTAACCAAACAATGTTTGTAAAACAAATATTGGTATTCTTCAATAAATTAATAGTACATTTTATCGTTCTTCCATAGAGAGCTTTTAAACAGATTTTTTTATGATAGTGAGTATTTAAAATCATTCAATCAGAAAAAAAAAAACATTAAAATAAATTAAATACCACCAAGTGTGTTTTTATCTGTCAATTCAGTTAATTGTATAACTACTTGATGGTTTAATAAAAAACTATTAACAGATCATGTACTTACAGTTATACAAAACTTATAAAAGAAAAGTGAGGAAGGAATGTAGTGATAACAATATATATATTGTATATCTATAGTAAATCAAAATGAGTTGTGATGTTTTTCTGACACATTTCCAACTTCTTTACCTCAGGAGCTTCCGAAATTTTTCTATTTCGTATATACTTGTAGATAATCTAAAATAATATTAGATTTACATAATATTAAGATATTTAAATATTTAATACATAATAAATGTTATAACTAGAGTTCAGATGTTGCAGCTCTATAAAAACTTGAACACAAAACTGCACTACTATAACTATTTATATGTCATACATTCGGCAACTGCCAAAGACTGCATTAATTCACTTAAACCACACTTTAAACTCTAAAATAAGTTTTTTGATTCTGTAGATATACAGTAAGATAAATTTAAATGTTTCAAATATTCTAAATATGTCAAAATTATAAGAATCATTTAATAAGATAAAACTCCAAAAAAGCAATTGAACAGTAAAAAATACCAATAAAATCATTAAAAAAAAATATGCAACATCCAAACGCTAGTTATAACTTTTAGACTTAAAAATTGTATAAATATATAATATATAATATTATATTATAACAAATTTAAGAATATTTAAGAACATTTTTCTCACCTTCCAAACGCATTAAAGAGAGCAACAATTTCACTACGTTCTAACTGCAATGTGTGCTTGTTGACAGTGGTAGACAATTCATTATATCCATTGGTCCGCGCTTTGTTTGAAAATAATATTTTCAGAGCTGTTCCCAATCCTTGGACTTGCAATTTTCCCCACAGTCTGCATTTATCACATCCCACACAATCCATAATTGTTGATACATTACGGAAATGAAGACGAAACTCTTCTTTTAACTTTTGCGCCTGTTGTCCACCCAAAAACATTGTTTGCTCATTAAATTGTTGTGGGAATTTTCTGGAAAAACACACCAACCATATATAAAAATAAACAAAAACAAAATAACTAATAAAAAAATCTAACTTGATAATTCCTAAGAAATTGTGGACAGCAAGTCGAGTGGCTTCATCCTCTTTATCATTTCCTGTATAATACTCTACTTGTTTGAGTAAAGGTGCAGCTTTTTGCAATGCTCTCAGTTCAACGAGATACAAGAAATATAAATTTCTTAGCCACTGTGTGCCCTCACCTCTAGTGTGCTTTGGACCAAACTTACGTTCAAATTCCTCAGCATTTGGACCCCAGAAGCCGGTGCCACATGGGTTCAAAAATGTCGATCCTTTATCTATTGTAAGTAGTAATATTAAATGTATTTTATAAAAAAATATTAAAAAATACAAAATAATAATATTTAAAACATATATAGGTATTATATTATATATATTTGTTTAGAACTAAATAAATATTTAAATTTATGTTCATACCTGATAAAAGATATTGAGCACTAAGATGGATATTAATACTTGTATGAAGACCAGAAATTGCTCGGTAAAATGCTCGTTTCTCCAAACACATTCCTGTAATCAATTTTTTATATACAATTTTAATTAAAGCAGATTACAAGTAATTAAGGGTTTACCAGTCAACTTTGCTGATATAATGTAGACTTCAAATAAATTTTTTGGCCTAAAAAAATTAATATCAAGTTTTAATTGTATCAAAATTAATCAATAACATATTCACACTCACCTGAAACAGTTTTCCCTGTAAATAGTATTCCAAACACGATTAGCCGAAGGTCCTTTGTATCCAGTGTATCGTTCAGGGTTTAGAGATAGATCAACGTACTCGGCTTCCCCATCGTCGTCGGGCAGCGTACAGTACATGTCTTGTATATCGTCGTGGGCCTGCCAGAGAGCAAAATCCTCCATAGCTGCAGCACTGTATTGGCAAAGTAAAGTACATTTAAATTAATATGTCAATAGATTGAAATAGTATTCATGGTTCATACTATAACTTATAAGTACCTATTGGCAATTTATTATAGGCATCATTAGTTATTAATTAATTGTTTAAGTACAACATAATAACTTAAACAACCGTTGGCGATCGTTGTTAACAAATTTATATTTTTAAGAAAAAACAAATGGGTATCTTATATTATGTATAACAGGAATTATTGTCTAAACAACACGAGAACAATAATTGAATACGTAATAGTAATACTACTGACTAATTATTAGGTAATCAAATATGTTCAGACATACTAGGATTTATAAATAGTATGAAATTAGTAGGTTATAATTAACATTGTTAATTACACCATTACAGTATTTATATTTTATTATTATAATATACATTTTACGTATATTATAATATATTATACATATAGGTATCAGTATCCCAGGACCCAGACGCTTGTGGCATCTTTCATTCATTTTGTAATAATATCACGAAGTCCCGCCATCATATATAGTAGTCATATAGGTATAACTATTTTTATTAATCAACAAAAAGTATAGTAAAATTAATTCTGCCTACTACTTGTAGGTACGTATGCCAAACTAGTCTCATTTCATCGCTTGCTCCGAGTGTTGCTACCAGGCTGGTATAGGTCATTGGTAAGAGTAAAATATATATTATTCATGTTTTATTTCAGTACTAGCTGACCCCGTGCACTTATCGTTGCCCGTTAAAAATTCCGACTCTATATGATTCAAACTTTGTTCAATTCATTATTTAATATTCGGTGTAATGGTGTTCATGAACATTTTTCTCAATCATCTAGAATCTCAAAATACTTTTGCAAGCACCATTTTAAAATGCGAATTTTGGAAATGCTTTCTAAGAGCTCACGTCTTACACGGTTGAACGATGGTACCGTGAAAATTGCAAGCTTCAAGCCCTCAATAGCTATCATTGTTTAGGCACTACGTTGATCAGTCTGCAGTCAGTCAGTCAGGACACGTTCGAATTATATTATTTTATAGCCATGCTCAAATAAAACCTGGCGCCGTTACTCGTGGTCATAAGACTCGCTTGTTTTTGTAGCATATTGTCAGGTTATATATGGTATATTTTGCAGACCCTGCGGGCCGCGAGATGCGTATGTAAGTGTATATATATATACATATAATAGGGAACATAGCTCTCCCCTGTGCATTTCGATGCCCGTAAATAATACCACAACCTAATAAAATGTATTTTTTTAAAAATTTAATTTAATTTACATATAGTCTCAAAATAAATAGTTTAATGCTTGAAATAAATATTAAACTTGTTTTTCATAATAATTTGTAATAAATTGTTTAAAAACTCGGGATATAAAAACGTATCCATCGTTTAGAATTTATTCTTTAACTTAAATAATAATTAATATTGTACCTAAATGCCTACTAAATGTTTATATGATAGTGTTATTTTTTAACGGCAAGTAAATTCAATAGTTAAAAAATTAAAATATATGTATATATTTATATCCATTTGCAAAAATATAGACCCCCACCCATTTTCAGATTTATAGACTGGAAACATATAAGGTAGGTATAACATATATGATGATAATAATAATAATAATAATCACGTGATCCAATAAGGTTTATTTTAAAGATTGGGACTAACAAGGATAACAATATAACAATTAAAAATCACGACGAATAATAGATACAGAATAGAAAGAATTTGAATGAACAATTAATGTATAATATATTTTATATATTAAAATATATAATCAATTAGTTGAATATTTCTTTTAATTCCAAAATATTACATTTCAACTGTTTAAGTTTACATAGTTATTATATTCTTATTATTTCATACTTATGAGTGGAATTGCTTCTTTCAGTTTTATGTTTGAATCTGTTTGAAAAGGTGGTAAATATTAAATACTTATGCAAGTTTATATGGTGAGTATAGTATTTATCTATACCAAATGTCAATCTTTCTATATGATTATATCTGAAAGCGATAACATTTAAATATATTTCCAACATTTATCGAATGTAGTGTCTTACCGGGACACAAACAAATTAACAACTAATAAGTTGGATCGCATTTAGTTTATAGAATTTCGAACTGAAAAATTTCTTACGGCTATAAATAGCTCAAAAAGAGTGAAGATTATATCTTGAATGGAAAATACTAATAAAAATAATTGGTAAAAAATTCAAGGTCTACGGTTATCTACAATATAAATAATATATAATATATATTACACAATAATTCGACATTACAAAAGTTACAAATTTAGTATAATTGCAGGTTCTCGTGCAATTTTCTTAATTTATGAGTTGGTATCCAACCGGCATATTTCAGAAACTCAGTTAGTGCATTACCGAAAATCACAGAATGCTACAAATTCCACACCAGTTAAGACACTGCATTACTTTATTATAATTATATAATGTATAAATATAAGTACGACAATTGAACAATTCTTATATTTTGATTAGCATGTGTGAAACTGACCTTATAGTTGTGTTAATGTAACCCAATTCGTCTTGCATTGCTTCTTCACACTCTTGTTGTTGTGGTCCTTCCATATACTGTGCGGACAAATATAGTTGTATAATTATTTTTAAAATACAAAAATTAAAAACCACACAAAATTATGGATCAAGTGTTTTAAATTGCAGGAATACATGGAATGGATTACGCGGTATATATTCGTTTATTATGGTCGTGAAATTGAGACCAAGTTGAAGAACAGAAACAGCAGCCACACTAGGAAAATAGCAATATAGTACATTTAAAAATATTAATTATACGTATTTACGTATTATTTTAAATATTATACTACTTACAATAAAAACGTCCTAAAATTTAATAATTCATCATCGTTTACAAAACACTTACCTTAATCGACATATCTTCATCTACTAAACTATGACGACTACCTTTCAAACCTATGGGTAAATCGTCCTATACATACAAAACCATAAAATACAAAATTAATAAATTTGCTTGTTTAACATTAACACGCATAGCAAATCATTATTATTTATTACCAACTGGCAGGATTCCACTTGGCAATATCTCATAGCACATTTGCTGTCGTCCGACCAAAATGGACAAGTTCTACGTAGATTTACCTAATCGCGTAAATAGTTATAGTATGCACTATAAGTCAAGGCCATGAATAAATATAAAAAACTCTTACCTTAAAAAATTTAAAATAATCTTTTGAAACAATACTGATAATACGAGGGTATATTTGATAATTATTAAATTTATCAACGATTTCTACTGTGCTGTTAGTTTCGTCGATATTCCCTTTTAACTGTAAAACAAACAATAACATATCTTATTATTTTTACCATTGGGAATCGGGATGTTCATTAAATAAATGTATAAACATCTAAACAATGCGCACTGTTATAATTGTAGTATTATACATTTCATAAACATAAAATATTAAGTATATAGATTTAATCTATATTCTATATACTTAATATTACAAAATTGAAGAGTTTGTTTGGTTAAACGAGCTAATCCCAGGAACTACTGGTTCGAATTGAAAAATTATTTCTGTGTTAGATAATCATATAAGAAGGCTATATAATATTACGCTAAGACCAATAGCCTGCAATAGGAGCCCGGGGAATTGCTCAAAAAGAGATTTTGAGATTTACGAAGGAAATGTTTGTTTATACATAAATGTTAGCTATTGGTTACGTAGGAGAAACAATTAATATAAATAGTATTTATTTATTATAAGTTGTCATCGGTTAATTGGGCAGATCAGGTACAAGCATGCATCAAATCGAATTTTCGCACATCGCCTACCAGGGTGGCCGAGTTCCACTTACTACAGCGAGTTACACCTAAAGGGAGTTGAACAATCACAATTTTTTTAAGAGTTTTCTTTTTTTACGGGCTGCGAAGTGCGCGAAATCAGCTATAGAAATATTATATTCCTATATTGTTTAATATATTGTATACAATACGCATTCAAAAAATGGTATAAAAGGTTAATAATAATTATTATAATCACGTATATATATATATGTGTGAGTGCGGTGATTTTTAAAGGGTCATTGCTCTATTGTCATTGCAGAAAAAACTTTTGTGACTGCGTCGTGCAAATTACATGCCTATACTATTATACATTATATAATATTATATACATTAATACAATAGGCACACATGATAATATAATACTAGGTACTAATTGCAATACATAAATAACGATTCAACCCCCATATCTACATCTGTCATTTTATATTTAATCGTGGAATATATGTGTCCTTCTCCCCGTGCTTAATATTTAATAAAATATTATGCAACCAATGAATATCAACATACATATAGTTAGAACAAGAATAAAGTAACATTTAATGAATATGTAATAATTCCACTGTAAGAGGAAACTATATTATAATATCCAACAAAAAACCAACTGTGATAAAAATGACCAAGTACCAGACCCCCCCCCCAAAAAAAAAAAAAAAGTCTACCTATCAAAGTAATGATATATCTACATTGCACATTGCGGCCAAGTCTTCTCTTTCTTTAGTCGATAACTTTAATACACAAATACATTCATATGCAACGAATTTCTTTTAATTTTATTGCTTATCGCATACTAGGCCAGTTTCTGATTTTATCTCTTCGGTGTTGATAATGACTAAAATTGTAGATTTCAATCACACACTAGTTATTTTTCTTTGAAACTGGCCTTGTGATAAGCAATAAAATTAAAATTGATTTGTTGCACATGAATGTATATATTTTGTGTATTAAAGTTATTGACTATAAAGAAAGAGTTGGCCGTAATGTAGATATCACTATAACTTGAAAATTTGATAGGAAAACTTTTTTGGGAGGAGATCTGTAACTTGCCCCTGTTTTTACGCACGGTTAGGTTTATGTTGGATATCATTCCTTTTAGCTGGATTCAGCATAGTGGGTTTTTATAAGGCACTAGGAGATTATTCATGTTTTAGATTTCCTTCTGTTAGATCGTTTGAACCTCTGCTGAGCTTAGGGATTACTTTTATATAATATTAGGTACCTATTCTATGAATTTCGTAAATTTAGGTAATTATTACTTACCAATAAATTTAGAGTTTCTAACCAAATTTCTTACGAAGAGTTTGGTTGTAATACAAAATATATACAAATATACAATGTGAATAATATAATATAGTTATATAATATAATATAATATAATATATAAATAATCATAATAATATGCAGTAGCCAACAATTAATGTTTGCTATACGTCACGACCGATCATGGTTGTCAATTCAATGTAACTTCATGCATTTAGAACTACGCTCCCTAAGGCGGCATTAATTTTGAGAAAATAGAAATTTTAGATTTTCCTTTTACTTGCCTGTAAGGTCTACATTTATGCCAAATTTGACGTTTCTACCTCACTGGAAGAACCTTGTAATTTAGATGATCAGTGAGTCAGTACCAAAAACTCTGAAGTTCTCCCCTTTCTGAAAAGGCTTAATATTAAGGGCTCAATGTGTTATAATGTCCTAAGCTAATTACGTTTAATCTATATTTCAAATTTCAAAAGTATACCTTAAGAGGAAGCATAGATAAGAGGGTTAGAAAAACTGAATGATGTAGGTAAGTAATTTGTAAATAATAGATATTATAATTTACATTACTATACAGTATTTATAATATTCAGAGAAATTTTAAAACATATAACATTTACACCTGTCATTTACTTGTTTGTACATTTGTAACAAGGGGAAAATTATCTAAAGATTAATATTGGAATGTCGCTATAGTATGGGCATATTAAAAGCATAATATAATTGAGTTTAATTAAAAAAAAAAAAAAAAAAAAAAAATTATCCTGATTAGATAATGTGTGCTTATCCAGCCATGTATATACCTATTATGAACTATTATCCATCCAAATTCCTATATTTAGAAAATAATCGATAAAATACTTGTAATTCTACATTATTTAGTATATATAGGATATAGGACTCATACTAAAATATGACGTATAATATAAAAAATGACCCACGACTTAGTTTAATAAAGTTATCAAAAATTGAAAATATAATAGGTACTAAATATACAAATAGCATAAATCATAATATATTAATATATAGCAACGAAATAAAAATCAGTGGCAAAAGTACATTGATAATATGGCAATTGCCAATTGGTATTTTATTCTCTGTAAGGCAACTATAAAAGACTTCAAATTGGAATCATAGAAACGAAATTTTAAAAATGTCTACATTTCATAAAACATGAACATTTATTATACTTTGCAAGATCGCGAGTCTCATACTCTCGTTTAACCTTCGTATAAGGCGAGAAGCGTGAAAAGTTTGGAGACCCCTGTTCCTAATTGCGTATAACATACCTACTTCTGTTATAATATTATGTAGGTAATAACGTGAAACATATACTTCCATAGTTCCATGACGCGTATGCATAAACATCAATAGTTGTAATTTGTAATTAACAGTACGGTCATACATATCGAGCGTCGAGTACAATACTTTATATTATAGAGAATAATATGTTACGAGTAAAACTGCAGTGCACTTATTGTGCTAATAAATACATATTATATTGTATTATATTGTCGATTGTTGTGCCTGTATCCTGACGACTCTAAGTTTATTTGAAAATTGTTTTCCCTACTTTGTAGGACCTATAATATCGATATAATACGTGATCATTCTAAATATCATATAGAATTTAATAGAAACATACGACTACTATAACAATATTATACTTCGAACCGTTAAAGAATAATATTAAAACAATTTTACTTCGGATTTTTTTTTTATTAATTGATATTTGACATGAGTATAGTATTTCCAAAGACAGTAATAATGTTATATAATATATTATTATGTTTGTAATTAAATAACAAGTACCTGTATGGCTGTGTACCATAATTTAAAATACTCTCTTTAAGAGGATTTCAGCGCTATATTTGTTTTCTTTCTCTGGCCTACGCGCAACATAGCAAATTTTACGTTCACAATAATGATTGTAATTATAATAATTTCTCAAATAAGAGTGAAATGACCTCTTATAAAATTTAAAGCTAAGATTGTTATCTAAGGCATCTCATAAAAGTTTTAGTTATATTTTTATTTTAAAGCGAATTAAGAGTATTTTAAGATTTACAAATAATTGACAATTTTAGAATACTCTTAACACACTATAAAATTAAAATATAATAAAACGCCTATGAGATGCCTTAGATAATAATCTTACCTTTAAATTGTATAAGAGGTCATTTCAATCTAATTTGAGAAATTAATATGATTATAATCATTATTGTGAACGTACAATTTGCTATGTTGCGCGTAGGTCAGAGAGAGAAAACAAATACTGAGCCGACATCCTCTTAAGCGGGGAATATTTACATTTTGACGTTATTTTTTATAAAAAAAAATACCTAAAAAATAATGTGATATGGATTCATAAGAATACATTTTTTTTTTACTTTGTTGAAAGACGGTGATAATTTGAAAACAATTCCTATCATAAAATAATATGTTTTGAAACTATGCTAAATATCATTACTACCTACTAACTAATTGTATTATTATTTATTACACATAAAAACACAACAGTTCTCTACTGTCACTATTTTCTAATCGGAAGTGCAGTTATCAGTATCCCTTGAGGGAAACTGTCTCATGACTATAATTTTTTTAGGGAGTTGCCTCTCTAAGGACTTGGTAACTAATATGGTCGTAAAACACTTTTCACGTGTTATTAAAATCCTTGGATGCTCCACTGATTTAATCTAGTCATCTGAAATTTAGTACCTATCTGAACCCAGGAATTTTTCACACTATCAAAATTCAATAATTTATATTTAATTGTATGGTTTGCATACATGATTTTAAGTTCTAACCCGACATTAGTAGTGCTAGTGCCTAGTGTATATTAAGTCATTAGTTGCATCACAGTCTTTTCGACAGCGTTATTATTTTTAAGATAATTATATTATATTATAAAAAAATGTTGTTTCATACATTCTTAATAATTTTACTGAAACAGATTAATACTTCATACAATGACAAAAAAAATTAAAACTGTTACAAAAAGTTACTTGCTGAAGCATATATATTTAAAAATTTGGAATGTATAAAATTACTTTTAAATTTATAAATAGATATATTATGAATAATCTAGTTTATGTTTGCAACAACACTGTATTTATAACAATATTTTGCTACTCAAAGGATAGAAAATAAATAATAACATGGTTAATACCGTAGTTTAATCATAGACCTTTGTTTGAACCCACTGAACTACCTAAGTGTAATAAAATAAATACATAATATTGTATTATATATTTGTATATATAGTACATACCTAATTAAAATTCTACACATTTTCTTATGAATAGAAATGAGATCCACCAACTAAAAAGATTATATTTATTGTATACAGAAATTTAAATATAGTCTACTTGAAATATTTTGTATTAAATACTCTGTGCTTAGATTCTAAAAAAAATTTCAAACTTTTTTTATTTTTATTTTTTTTTTGGAGCACATTTTTACATTGTTATGCATATTAGCATATTTGCATCATATTAAGCACCTTTTTAGTGCATATAATTCCGGTATCCTTTGTTATTTGGCTATTGAATACCCAGTAATACCTAAGTTGCTAAACATATCAAATATAATAATAAGATATTTTATTTTCAGTAATTGTTGACACAACAGGAATTTAATTTATTAAGCCTAAAATAAAAAATATCAAATAATTGACAAAAATAAATATCAAGAACAAAATTAATAATAATTCACAGTTAGAAATCCGACAACTTTTGAGCAACTTAAACTTTAATATGAATAATATGGTTGTATGCTTCAGTAATTAGAGCATGATAGTCTATTCTCATTTACTAACTTCATACTTTGTTTATGCTATTTAAAATACAGGACAAATCTCTCAGAAAAATGTATTTCTACAATATAAGTAAATATGTCTTATCATATGATATACAAATAATCAAATATACCAACTATTACTTGAATATATTTCATGAAATTTATTTATAAATATTGTTAGAAGGGCTAATACATGAGTCAATAAATGTGACTTATTTTGACTTTACATAGGTATTAATAACTTTCTCCAGTATGTATGCATATTTTAACTAGGCCAAATTCCAAGCATTTTAAATGAGTTCATAGTTTTTGATGACTAAAAACTCATAATTTTTGATGACTAAAAAACTATCAAATACTGAATTATCATTTGAAAAGAGACAACACAGACACTGTATTCTGTTCAAATTCAATTAAGTGTGATATCAGAATACAATGTAATATAAACTAAATATAAAACATGACCTACTTATTTTATTTTGTATCAATACAGAACAGAGTCTAATAAACCAAAAATAGGTAAAAGATATATAAGAAGTAAAAAAAATATATTATAGCTAATAATTCAAAATTTAAATACAATTTACAAGCTAAAAAATAACTGGGGTCCTCATTTACAAGTCGCATAAAACATGTTAGGGAGAGTGGAACTTATTGAGAATGTTTAATTTAAATGTTTATATTTAAATGTACCCTCTGATTGGAGTGGATTAGTTTAAATAATACTTGGCTAGTGTGCATGGCACAACTCACCTCGTTTAGCCAACTGTTGTCGATGTGACTATTGACGATCGAACTGGACGACGAGAAGAGACAAACAACGCTCACGTACAGACAAACATTGACCACCAGCATGAGCAAACAGTTAGCACCGCGGGGCAACATCTTCTCCTCTGAGCTGATGGTTATTGGTCAAAAAGACACACCACCGCTGACCTCTACTGCTCACTGGCGCGCCAACGAACTTTCGGTGAATGATGATCTTTTATAGTTCGGCAACCGGCGAGACGTCGTGGCACGTCCGTCGTCGATCATTGTCCGGAGCGACTTGTCTTTGTTTACAGCGATCGTTTGGTGTCTTCGTTTTTCAGCACCAAATAATCGTGTTGTCGTCAGGTCTTGTCGATATATTCAAAAGTCGGGATCGTATTCAAGCAGAACAACAACAGCCACGGTCGGCGTTATCAACGCGCACTGAGGACGGTTATCATTTATGTTTATAATCTATGGGGCACACGGACCTTACAGTCGTTGTCGGGCAACGGAAACACGTCAGTGAATTACGACTTACCAATAACCAGTGTTGGTTTCATGCGACATAATAGTATTATTATTTTTATTCTGTGGTATTATTATCAAATATTCTATTTTATGTACGCGCACGGACTAAGATATCTAAATTCTCAGTCCGTGTACAGTGTAGTACGCGCAAATACTATATCATTTATAGTATTTGGTACGCGTCTTGTTAATCATAATATCAGAGAGACAGAGACTTCTATACTGTACACGTATTCACTGAACTAAATACAGTACATACTATATAGTATTTAGTTCAGTGAGTGTACTGCGTAGTAAGTATAGAAGTAGTATAAGTCTGTGAATATTATTATTTATTATCATACAACATAGGGAAGGAAGAACTGATTAAGGTACATTAATAACATGATTTAAGATAAATCGTGATTAATAAAAAAAGTGGTTACTACCCATAGACGTATATAAACAACAAGTAGTCAAGTAGGTAACTGGTAACTCATTGGCGTAGGCGGATCACTGTCCAAATATTTAAATATATTGGGGGGCTGAAATATTGAATACCTAGGTAAGAAAAGATCATTGTAAAACTCATGACTACTAATGATAGTCCATTACGTATAGCTTGAAGTCTTGAACTAACCCAAACCATTGATTATAAATACTATTAAATAGTATTTATAATCAATGCCCAAACATATCCCAATGGTCTAATCTTAGATCTATAATATACCTACTAGTTTATTATTATGATCTAAAGATTTAACTATATTCTATAAGTCTATAACTAACCATCTTATGACTTATTTAAATAGGACCAGTGGCGGCGTGGACGGTGTTAATTTAACGCAGCTGCGTCACGAAAAAAAATGGTGATGTGGGTGTGTGGGCGTTTAAAGTTGACGTTTGTAGTTAAGTCTTGAGTAGTAGTTAGAAACTTATTTTAACATCATCGATTAAATTATTATTTAGTATCCTACCTTTTTTTTATATTTTGGTGTTGATTTAAAACGTGGGTGCCGGGTGGGTGTTGAACATTGTTTACTGCGTCATTGAAATAATAAGTTCACTCAGCTATTGAATAGGACTTAGGATATGTATACACGCAGAATTTATACATATATGTGTTGAATAAAAAGATGCGTAGGTGAGTAGGTGCTGATCTCTTCCGGATTATATATTTATATCCGTCGTGTTTAGCCAGTAACCACTGAAACGAGTCGCATACGTTACCCTGCAGCCTAAAAGGTGAGGGGCATGGCCCCTCCCGGCACCCCGCAGCGGGCACCCATGATCCATACTCTATATGTATAGTATATATAGAAATTTATAATATACCCTATAGCGCAGGGATGGCAAGATTTTGAGGGCACGCAAAAAATTAAAATATTTTTATTACATAAATAATCTTTATCATGGCACGCAAAAAAAAAGGTATTTTTGGCACGTAGTGTTCAAAAGGTTTGCCATCCCTGCTATACCGTATTTTATTATTTTCTCCATTGTACACGCTCGGGAATAAAATAAATGTCTACGTCGCTTGTTGTCCATGTCATTAATTTTATACTTTGGATAACTTACTACAAAAAAGTAGGAAAGAACTTACATAAATATTAACTCTTCAGGTGATGCTTGAGCCAGTGCCTGAACGTACATCGAAACGCCGCCATGGGAACGCTACACCATAAATAATGACTATAAAAAATGTTTGGTGCAAATAGAAATAGCTAGATAATATAAATATTCTGTGAACATTTCATGAATCGATATTATTTTTAGAGTTACACTAAAAAATAATTTCAATTTTGTTTAAATCTGGTTTTGAGTAAAAATCTTAGTTTTTCCTTAATTAATTTTGTTTGTATTTGTCTGACGCTTCTGAAAACTATTGGGATTTTTTTATTTTTGACTACCCCCCCCCCCCCACCCACCTCAAAAAAAAAAGTACCAACTATATTCAATTCCCAACCAAAAAAGATTCTGTTGAAGAAAATCAAAAAGTTTTGACGGACAAAAAAAAACACATTCTAAAATCAATACAGTCAATGCTCCGCTCAGAATCTAAAATGAATAGTTGTTCGTTATAGCATCAATTGAGAACGGTTAGACCGATTGAGCTCTTCTTTTCTTAAATGTTCATAATATTCTAAATTATGTTTTTGTTGAAAGAAAAATTGCAAAATTCTATAAAATCATTACTAATTTCTATTATTATTTATTACTGCTATTATATAATCTGCTACCGCATTATACATTAATAAAAAATTTTAATTTCCGCATTGAATTTCAAAATCCTTGTTTGAGGACCTTTTTAAAATGTGAATTTCGGAAAATCTTTTCATTCCTCTCAACATCATAAAAATAAACTAATAATCAAATTTTGGAACAAATGCAATATATAGTTTCTATATGCTCAAGTTTGAATATTAGATTCTGAACGGAGCGAATGATGTGTATTTTTTTTCTGTCATCGACATTTGGATTTATGGGTAAATATAGTAAAAATGCTCCAGTTTTTTGTTAAAAAGTGAATTAAGTTGGTGTTTTGATAGGTCAAAATTGAAAAATCTGAATAGTCTTAGAAAGCGTCAGAAGTACAAAAAAAGTGATTAAAATTTTTTTACGCAAAACCAATTTTTGAAAAAATTGATTTTATTATTTAGTGTAACTCAAAAACTAATAACAGTAGACACTCAAAATTTTCCCCAACTAATTGTATTAGCATTTTCCATATATGGTAACATTTTTGAAATATTTAGATTATTTTTAACCTAATTATTTAGCCTTGAGAAATTTTTCGAATTCTGTAAATTTTTTTAAAATTATTCTCGGTAAAAACTTTTTGACTTCTTAAAAAATCATGAACATTTATTGCGAGGTTCCTATAAGGCTCCTTATAAGTTTCAGTAAGAGAACGCAACACGGATATTTTTTTCTCCGTCTTATAAGTTATAAGTACGTAACAGCACATTTTACTCTCTGCAGCAGATGACGTTTATCTCCTTTTGTTTAGAAATTAGAGTGAATTGAACTTTTACAAAATTAAATGTAAGAATGTAAGATTATTATTTAGGATATCTCATAGGCATTTTTTTATATTTTTATTTTAAAGCGTGCAGTGCCTTTTTTAAGGGGTGGTTCGGGAGGGCAAAGCACATCATCCTGGCAAAAGTTAGGGGGTGACTATATAAGAGTATATAATGATGTTTTCGAATATGTCATAGAAAATTATTAATTATTAATTCATTTATAAATAAATTTGTTTTAATTCGGTTCCTAATCTACAACCACGGAAAATATTTTCAGCACAACATTTTTTTTTATACGATCTTTTTTTATACTAAATATTAATACTTAATTGGACATCACAAAACTTTCCTATAGGCTATAATAGGTCCTATATAGATGCTATAGTATGCTATAGAGTTTAGAATATAGAAATACTATCTTTATTATTTTATAATAAAATAGGTATCTAAATATTTTTCAAGAGTCAACTCTGTAAAAGATAATTGTCACATAAATTTATTATGAGAATAATAATATAATATAAATATATAATTCAGTATTCTACAGTAGTTAGTTACACATAATTAAATAATTTATAATTATGTACTATGTAGCAATCATAACACATATATTTTTGGTGGATAATAAATATTGTGTAAAAATAATAAAATAGGAAAAATAAATCATAAGCTAAGTCGAGGGCAACAAAATGTTGTTGACGACTGGCAGAAAATCTTATATATTATATAATTATATAATTGTTTTAAGGTTTACAAACAATTTACAATTTAAAAATATCTGGATATTATCCGTGGTTTGAAACTTTTAACATAGATAATAAAAATTCTATGGGTTTGAACCATAGACATAAATATAAATATTTATGTGTCTATATATGGTTTGAACGAGTTCGACCGAACCACAGAACACCGAACTGTCCCATCTCAGTTTGAACAGAACAATACTACAAAACCAAGAATAGGTAAGTTGATGGCACTGTACGCATATGATTTGTTGTTATCTCGTTGGTCAACCATTTTATTCGGGCCCGGTCGTCCCCACCACAGTCACCATCGCTTTAGTGGCCGTCTTTACTGATTTACTCTTTTTTACACTCGTCGCAATATTTTTTATTGATAAGGAAATCGACTACCTAACTCCCAAGAAGCACTCCCAGCTCTCGTGCTTTTTTGTCAATCAAATACTGTGATCCTGTTTGTTTGTACGGTTTTTACTCCACTAAGAAAAGTAAGTACACTGGAATCGTAAAAACGATTCGCCATATTTGCATGCCTCGTCAAGGAAACGACCACTAAATCCTCCCTCGTGATTAATCTTCCACCTCCGAACTTCCAATGCCTTTTGGTGTTAATGACTCGTTATTCACGTTATTGGGCACTTGGTTGTTTCAGAATGGCACATGAAGAAGGAGACCCAGCCGAAATCGCAAAGTTGACGGGCGTCGGCAAATACTTCAACACTCTTACGACCAAAGGACGGGTTAACGTAAGTACTAATTACATTAATTATAATTTTTGTAAACAAGTCAATGACAATTCAAGGTCGTCGGTTGATTTTTCTAAAGAAATTCTATACTTCTATTTTGGTATAATGGATCCAAGTATCCAATTGCACAATTATGATACGCACGTTTTAGTAGTGGTTGAATTAATTATTTTCTCAACATTTTCGTAAGGTTATTTTATAATGATAAAAAATAATATCACAAGTATTAAGCATTTGAATAAAAATATATTTTCTTTTGATAACACAATGCAGTGAATAAAATTGGTACATGGATTTTGAAGGTAGCTAATTTTACAGTAGGTAGACATATTTTGGCATATAATAATAATCTTACTACCAAAATTATTCCAATTTCAATTTATAATGTGACAGTTAATTTGATATATAAATAATATTATAATATTTAAAACCATTTAACTAAAAAATGGATACAATAAAAAGAATAAAAAGTAGAGAAGAAAAAAATTCTATATTATTTAAAGAATATCATAGAAATATACAAATTACAAAAATTAGGGAAAATACTTATAGTCTATATATCTACGAGAATACCCTTCATGAATTAATTATTACTGTAGCAATGATAAATATTGGAATATTGTTGGCATTTTAGCAAGTCTATGTTATGATATTGAAAATTATTTACTTATGGCTATAATTATCCTTAAATAATCTTTAGTTGTTTAATAAAAAATAGTTTAAAATTATAGATAAAGGTTAGGAACAGAACTTTGACCATTAATTAGTGTTACAGTTCACCTTTTACAGTGGTGGGCCTATTCAAATACTATTTAGTATGATTTAGGAAGAATAATATTATTTTAGATCTAATGGCCTAAGATCTATAAACTTTACAAAGTAATAATCGAGGTAATAAATAAAACTATTAATATTCAATACTGGGGTTTGGGAATTGTTGGACAAAAAATTATCGGAATATGCATGCATGTATGCAATCAATATTGTCAAATATGCTTATATGTATTTATATATATTATGCAGCTAAATTTTTTAATTATTTTTGAAAAATGCATACAAAAAATTTCAATTTTGGAAATAAAAATTCAAAAATAAGTAGGTAGGTATATAAAAATAATAAAAATAATTTGTGTACGGGTTTACTATTTGCATTATATATTGATTAGTATGGACACTATTGCGTGCAATTTTTGGGCATTTTTAAACTATCGTGAAATAAAACAAATTAAAGTATTTAAAAAAAATTATTTAGATATTAGGTATTGAAGTATTAAATAATTATATTCTATAACATATAGTAACAAGTTTCACATTCAGTTTCCTTTTTTCGTATTTTTTGCCATCCACAAATCTTCATAACAATCAACACTAATAATAATCTATTTAAATATACAAACCATTCTTTTGTATTTGTCTTACCTCCTCCCCTTCCTTCATCATCAAAGTACAATTTCTGAGTATGTGGTGTACCATTGTAATTAGGCAACAATGCAATGTGCCAATGTGTTTATGTTACATTTGAAATTACTAAAAGTAAACAAAGACATTATATTTTTGTTACAGATTGTATGTGCAACCTATGGAACCATTGCTGTTGGATATCTATTATACAAACTGCGCAGCCCAAAAGCAGAAAAACCAAGTTCTTCATCTTGAATACAATTTTTGATTAATTTTAGAGATGCTTCTTAGATTTAGGTTATATGTTTTGAATATTATTATAAGATTAATTTCATATAAAAATAATTATAATTAAGGAATCATATTAAATGAAGATACTGCAAATGTTCTTTATTTAGTTGAATATTTAAATTGTATTCAGTTTACTTTGAAACAGAATGTTTAATTTACAACAAATTTATATACATCATACAAACAGCAAAACAAAAATAGATCTTTGATTTAATAATATTAACGTTCATCCATTTGTTTGTCTCTTGTTATAACGTGATCTTCAAATTTTACCATGTAAGTAGTACCTTTGTGCCAATGTGCAGTGACTTTAGCATTCTATAAAATAATAAAATACAAATAGAAGAATAGTTAATTGATCAAGAACTAGAAACAATATATATTTTAGGCATTTTGTCACAAGAAACTGATATAACTATATAAAAATATCAATATATAAAACAAGATAATTCTATGTTGTGTCTATAATCAGTTTTGTTATTAATATTCATATTTGGAATGTAAAATTACAAATATGATGTATGGATAAAAAGTTATCGACAGGATGTTAGAAAATTATTACTTTTTGACTACTCTTATTTTTGAATTTCTATTCATAATTTAGTACTTCTGGCTCATCTCGACTACCCAAATATTTCCAAAACTCTCTGAATCGTTAGAATCATCCGGGTGATCTCGAACTACATGAATCTATTTATAAATGTACATTCCCGCTTTGTAATCTGTGTTGTCATATACAATTTAAATTTGTTTTCAAAGTAAAATTTACCACCCACGTATCTTACCATTAGACCATTAACCAGTAATGTCAGTATTTATTTTGACATAAAATAGACCCAACCACAGAAGCACACATTCAAACAAACACTTATGTGGAGTGGCAAAGTGATGAAATAGAAAACAGAGGAAAACAGCTTGCCAACATCTGGATTCCTATTTAACTGCATTTTTTTGGCGACAAAACTTTGCAGAGAATCCATTTTATAAAATTCTAATTGACAAAACATACTTTTCTCCACATAAAAATTATTAACTGATTTTAATTATTTAATTTTAGTTTGAAATTTTAAAATATTTTTTTTTTACTTATTTCTGAAAAACTAGCTGGGGTATCTCCCTGCGTCCACCCACAAGTCGAGCACTGTTTGTTATTTATTAATTAGCGGTAGTCGAGATAACCTGGTTGTGTAACTAATTTTAAGGGAGGAAAATGTTATGGTAGAAGAATCAGTTTTCTTTGTTTTATTATGGAATATTTGAACCTAAGACCGACGTTCTGCTAAAGAATACCTATTTACTATTTACAGTAAAGGTATTAATTTTAATAACTTATGTACTTAGAATATTACACTTTTAAAAATGTTGTAAAGAAGTGGAAAATTATTTTTAGAGAATGTCACATTGGCAAGAGTTTTCTATTCTCCATCAACTATTACATATCAAATGTACGTTTAGTTTTACAGATATGTTCTTTAACATGCGGATTGCAGGTATTGGTGATATTGTAAAGGTTTCACAACTTTCTTGTCTATACAAAGGTCAAAGATACATGATAAAAATAATTTTTTACTTTTAAAATAAAGGAGAACCTTTGAGGGCGTAATGAGTATTTATTTATATTAAATAAAATCATAAAATGAGAAAAATTCATTCAAGGCACAACACCATTGAAATATTGAATAAGAAATACAAATTTCTATCAGAAAACTAAACATTTATGTATGTAATATTGCCAAAAACAAAAACATTTCAATCTATTTATCCAAATCTTTCATGTTTGTATGCTGTTTAATATTTTATGAATAAATATAAATTTATATTAATGATAGGTATTACAAGATGATTTGCTAACTGTTTAAACTTAATTAAACAACTATAGATTAGTATTCAGTATTACATCGAGCAAATGATAGTAACACTCAATGTCAGCCTAGGCCTTACGGTAAATATAAATAGTTAGTACTTACAAAGCCTGATGAATTTAGTATTCCTTCAATTATGCCACCAACAAATACAGCACAGTTCAAATTACCTTTATCTTTAGGAACTGAAATGAATTTATTTACTAATGGTTCTTTTTCAATTATATAATAAGTAGAATCATCATCATTTGAGTGTTCCAATTTGTCAGCTTCACGACCAAAGAAACTCTGAAAGTTTAATTAATATGTGACCTAATTGTTTTCAATAACCAATTTAAATCAGTACTTGAATTGGAAAATAGCACTAAATAGTGTTTACTACTTCATTGAAAAACACAATTTCAACCCACCCTCCTTAAAATATTATTAATGGCATAGGTAGAAACTCTTTAGGAACCCAAATCTTTCATACATATTTTTCGATTCAAGTTAAAAGTAGAGTAAATGTTAAAAACTTCACCAACATACTTTCCAGAATGTAGATTTAATAAACAACAGCATATTCAATAATTTTATTTCACGTTTGCTGTTTTTTTCACGTAAGAAATGTAAATCTATCAATTTCGTACCAACTTCTTGTCCTAAGTCAGACAACCTAAAAAAATGATTTAATTTGTGAATTAAATGATAAAATTAAACTTAAATTTCTATAAGTACCTACCTCATTTGTAACTCATTTACAGTATGAGCCTTTCCCTGGCAGTACTGTACCAGTTCAGAAAACATCAATGCAAAACAGTTCATGTTAATTTCACCTTTACCTTTACTAATAGACTTATCAAGTATACTTGTTTTTTGTCTCATATTTGATATTTGAATAGGGTTCATTATAGATGATGGTTCTGAATATTCAATATAATTATTTATAAACAATAGTTGGTAAATTTGGATTACCTAGTAAAGAATTTACGAATATATAAGAATATATTATTACGTATATTGCATTAACTTGAAGTCAACTCTTAAACCACAAAAGAAATTTAAAAAAAAATATAATATATTATTATAATACTTGATTTAGATGTAAAAATAAAATTATTTTTATTTTTATTTTAATCACGAATTCATGAATATCATTAAATAATAAATATGGTTCAAATAAAATATTTTGGAAAATAAAATAATAAATATTTATTAATTATCAAAGTCTGAACTTCGAAGTTTTAAAACTAGGATTTAAGATAGTACCATGGAAAATGATAGTACTATCTTTTTTACAATCTATTTTAAACACAGTTTAAAATTCAAAATAAATTGATTCAAAGAAGTTGTAAATAAAAACCATATTTTTTTAACTCTAGTTGATAAGCCACACCGGGGCCCGGGCCGTGTTTAATTTATTGTTTACACTTCACAGTTTCTACAGAGCTATGTTAATTTTACAGTTTAGTAGATTAAAGATTATTTAGGCCATTACATATCTATTTTAAATTTTGTATATTATACATATTTTATATTATTATTTAATATCTAATATCTATGATAGTTTTACATCGGGCGTGTAAATAGTCACTACGAAATTACAAAATGTTCTATCATGTAAGTTCAGAAAACACTTGGAGGGAATACCTATATCGTATTTATATTTTTATTTAGATCGCACTAGAACACGATGTACTGCTTCATCCTCGGTACTTTGGTCCACAGTTATTAGACACAGTAAAACAAAAGTTGTATCGTGAAGTCGAAGGCACGTGTACTGGAAAGTGAGTAATTTTTGGAACTGCTCTTTTATTTGTGTTCTTAATTAAACAAACGAATGAAACATAATAACTTCATACATTCGAAAAACTGTCACACTTCAGCACTCTTAATCATAGACTAGAATACTTCATAATTTTCCTAATGTTTGACTGGGTTTTTATATTAAGATTCAGTGGCGCCGACTTGTATTTCATTTGGTGGGGCAATGTATAAAAATTAGTTACCACCACCACTCACATGATTATATTGTAAATTCAGCTATCACAAAACCATCTTAATTAAATATAGGGGTGAACCACCCCAAAAAAATACATGTTCGGCACCACAGTTAAGATTTACAATCTATAATAATAACATGTCTAATGCTTTAAGGTTAAAAAGTAGACAAGGTGGGTGCTCTGGTGATGATTTGTACTTTGACATCATGGCTATATATATTTTTTGTAATATCAGAAGGGATGATAGGCACAAAATAGAACATTTATAAACTTATAAGTAATTAAAAGTCATTTAAATATTTGTTTTATTAATTGGTGCTTTTCTGTTATCCCGACTACCACGAATCTCAATTCGTTTATCTCGACTACTAGTCAGACATTATAGTTCTCCGTAACAACATGGTTAACAGTGGTTAGCCTATGATCTGTGGTCAACTTGAGGGGGTGTTGCATAGCTAGTCGAGGAATATTTTTGTTTTTTTATCCGACCGTAGCGAGTAAGTGGCCACTTGGGCATCTCTGTAAATAATTTACTATCTTGGAAGTAAACCTTTTTTTGGAAAAATTGAATTTCAAAGATCGTAAATTGTTTACAGTGATGCTCGCGTGGCTAATCGCTGCGCTGCGCTCGTACAAAAAAAAAAGAAAATATTCCTCGGCTTGCTATGCAACACCACCTCAAGCTTATCACAAGGTAACCATGTTGTTATGAAGGACTATAAAGTCTGGCTGGTAGATTATATAGTGACTTGATAGAGAGTCGCAATCAAGTCACTATAGTAGAGTGGTGGTAGTTGAAATAACTGAATTGAGTAATTATGGCATTGTCCAGTTGTTGAGATAGTACCCATTCATTTTATACTTTCAAGGTATGGATTTGTAATTGCTGTAACCCATATTGATAATATTGGTTGTGGATTAATTCTGCCTGGTCAAGGATTTGTTGTATACACCGTGAAATATAAAGCTATTGTTTTCCGACCCTTTAAAGGCGAAGTTTTGGAAGCTGTAGTTACGCAACTTAACAAAGTAGGAATGTTTGCAGAAATTGGACCACTCTCCTGTTTTATATCTCATCATGTAAGTTATACATTATTACTTTAAAATAAATAATATTATATAAAATTATTTGATTAAACTTACTATATCTTAATGTTCAAATGAAACAAAAAATAAGATAATTAACGTATTTAATATTTATTTTATTATTATTATTATTTAATGATTATCATAGATACCTTTTGTTTTAAAACGTTTAATTTAAACCTACCTTTATTTATTTTTTTCAGTCTATACCATCAGAGTTACAATTTTGTCCGAATACTTCACCTCCATGTTATAAATCAAAAGAAGAAGTATGTAACATACACTTGATTTATGTATAAGTACTCAATACTATTTATATTAAGGAACAATATTAACGAACAATACTTTGTTTATAATTTACAAATAATTTATGCACGTTTTTGAATTGGGTTTGGTTGGTATGTGGGTAAGCTATCCACTTGGTTGGTATGTGGGTAAGCTATCCACTTGGTTGGTGAGTACTTAATTTAAATAGTTGCTTTAAGAAAAAAAAATTTCACGCTGCCACTGACTGTTACTTATAAAGTAATATCTGATAGGTTTCAGCTCGAGTATGTCCATCAAAAATGTCTCAATTTTCGGCATTTGTTTTAAAGACTGAATGTATTCCACATTGTTATTCTCTTGTTTTTCATACACTTGATTTAAAATCCAAAGCTGATTGAAAAGTTGATATTATTCTCTAGATTTTATTCAAAATCTATTCATTTTTGATTTAATCATATAGATGCTCCATTGCATATTGGGCCATGCCACTTTTGTTGTTTCGCCTTATGTACACATTATTTAATTTTAGTTAGTGAATATGTTGAGATAGGTTAAATCCGTTTTTATACCAATAAACAAATAAATAAATTATATGCAAATTAATAAAAGTCTTAATTAATACTCCACTTTTCTTTTGTGGAAAATAACTATGGTGTTTCAAATTATTATTTAGTTTTTTCCTTCCTGTATATTATAATACTATAATATTATTTATTTATGTTATTAGAATATAGCAATACAGCCTGAAGACACAATAAGATTAAAAATTGTTGGAACACGTGTTGATGCATCAGGAATAGTAAGTATTTTAAAATTGATTCGTTAATATTTTAATATAAGTAAATAATAATAATAATTCTATAAGTAAAAAAAAAAAAAAAATTAATGGTATTGGTTAATAAACTTTTATTTACTTGGTATAAATAAATATGTTAACATTTTAACAATTAGAATTTGTAAATGATCAGTCTTATATAAAAAAAAAACAAGTCCTGTATTGTATTTTAGAATTAAGAATATGCATTCAAGCACAGGAGAAAGTGGGAACTAGGAAGTCTACAAAAATATCCACGGTTAAAATGTCAGAAATGTTATAATAAATTAGTAGCATAGGTACATTTTATAATATATAGATAAGCCATCCTATTGTTAGTATTGGAAGCGGTTAATTGCATTCAACCACTAGGTTTGCTATATCCGTTTATTTCTTTAAACACAAATCAATGTTATAGATACAGTTTTAGTCATCTACTTCATCTGTATATATTTTATCCTATTTTTGATTTTAAACATCTTTGCCAAGTGAGGGCTAATTTGTCATAATTTAGAAATTTTTAGATAGAATACTTATTGATTGATGAATTAATTCTTTTAGTGCCGTTTTTACAATGTTCGGTTAAAGTTAACCGGCTGAATGCAGCTGGTAATAAAATCTGTTATCAACCAACACTTTACCAGACATAGTAAGGATGGGCCCTTAGTGTATTATACTATTTATATTGTTATATAAGATGCAGTTTGTTGCAAAATGTTGAATAAAAATCTACTAAAACAATTAATAAAAAAGTTTTTGCTGACAAATGGATAAACGAACATTTTTAATAAAATCCATAAAATATGTTTATAACCTTTTTGTGCCATTTTTACCATTTCTGGTTAAAGTTAACGGACACTTAACTGGTGGAACTCTCGGTTAAAAAATCTGTTACCAGTCGGTTAGCATTAACCAACACTTAACCGGACATTATAAGAATGGCCCTTAATATAATTTATTCAAAATGTTATGTTCTTAATTATAAAACATTTGTTTTTACAGTTTGCTATCGGTACATTGATGGACGATTATTTAGGTTTGTACCAAATTGATTGTAAAAAAAGCACTCAAAGTTATATTATTATTAATAACAATTGTTTTCCTATGATTTTTCAGGATTAATCCATTAAGACGAGGACACATCAAGTTAATTTTATTATATCGTATACTGTACATAATAATGTAAAAATAAAATAAATTTTTTTTATATATAAAATGTTGATTGGTTTTGCGTAAAGATTTCCACATTTTTGATTTTTCTTGATGCTTTCTGAAACTAAATGGAATTTTAAATGTTGACCTCTCAAAGTACCTACTAGATTCACTTTTCTATCAGAAAAATTGCTGATCTTGAAAATTAGAACATTTTTACTACCAAAACGTTGATGGCAGACAGAAAAAAAACACATTATTGTAAAATCAATACATTCTTTTGCTCTGCTCAGAAACTAAAATATTTACGCCATTATATCCCTTAAAAAGGTGTTAAATGTGTCCCTTTTATTGATTCATTTCCTCCATGTTTCAATAAGATACTTACCTTAATAGATGTTCATTATAGGTATTTATTAATAATAAATACCTAAACAGAATTCTATTATTATACAATTTACTTTAGAAGCATATCAGGAGTTGAAACACACATTTTTTTAGAATTTCTAGCCCTCGCCATACACATACGATTATGCCACCTGTTGTTTTTCAATGTCTTTCACTCAGATGGTTAGGTGGAGGTGGTGGTGTATCTTCATTAGAAGTATAATTGTTAAATGTCCTTTTATATGATGATTTGTCTTCTATAGTTCTATTTATGGATGCAGGATGTTCACTAATTATTGGTATCACCAATGATGATTTTGGAATACCTCTGTCAAGATCACTACAAAATATATCAATATATATATACATACATAATGTACATTGTACAATATTAAATTGTCTATTGATGTTAACCACGCTTGGAACGTAAGTAGCTTTTCTCCATGGATACATTATATGCTTTTCTCCTATCGTTGATCAGCTGTTTAAAACCAGAATGTTTACCTACCACTTTTGCTGTACATGTGTATAATATGGTCGTTGAGTAACCTGTAAGGTTGACCTTAAATCGTGGTCAATTTAATCGTATTCAGAAATTTTATTACTATTCTGTGGATATACTGAACTGGGGCCATAGCGCCGTTGCGTGAGCAAACCAAGCCCGATTGGACTACAACTCTACCAGGATCTTTATAATTACCTCCATACAATTTCATACCAAATTCCAAGTCGCTCAGTCGAATTTTACCTCCAAGTTATCTGTCACAGAAATAACCTAAACACTTAACCACAAATTATAACATTTTGTACACGGCATGGGACGTACTATATTTAAATACCGTAAAAACGTCAAGTGTTTACCGCAAAAATCGGTTGTAAGTTCTAACGGTTAAGGTTCTTCCACACACATCCGATACTGGTTCGTTCCGATTGTGATCCCTCTGGTCATCCCTGTAACCGGAAATACGAACTTATTGTTTTTCAATGTATATATTCACACACTTTCGATCAGACCAGAGACGTACATGCAGGCAGTGATGTATTGGTAAATATATTTATGGGTATACGGACTGTAATAAAATATGTTTATAATGTATAAAAATTTTTTCTCGCTCCGCTCGAACAACTCAAATTCAAATTAATCACTTTGGTTAGTTTACCTAATATTACTATATAATTAAATTATCGTCATTTTCGTACAACCTATTTGATTGCAGTATTGTACATATAGGCATAGGTACTACCTACATATAATTGATATTTGAAATATATATTAATATAAATAAAACCACAACCCTTTTTAGTTTTTGCATTATTTGTATGTTTTGTATTTACACAAGAAATCAACACTGTTTTAGTATAAAATGGAAAGTAAATTGTAAACATCCTAACAATGGATTAGGCGAATGCTATAGCTCAATAGCTGTCACGGTCATGAACATGTTAAGTTTTTAAGTTCTAATTCTTAATCAAAAATATTAAAATTATTTCTTATTAATGTTGTTCTTTAGACTCCAATACATTTTGTTTGAATATTTTAAATATACGATATGTTAAATATTGATTATTCGAAAATTAAATCAATTATTTAAAAATGTGGCACACACACTAAGATGCATTCATTTTGAGAACTACCTACTTATTTTAAACTCCTTAAAAGCTATCCGTTTGAAATCCCCTTAAACACAGCGTATCCAACTATCTTCAACTGATAAATAATTCATTAGAACATTATAACAACTTTTTCCTATGAACTATTAAATAAGTTTTATTTGATTCTCTATTTATTTTAGGAGCGTATCGGGAATACAAAATATGATATTTTTCATTTGGTATAAACCGAAAACTGAAAATCTGCTGACGGGTAAACGGCGTATACTCCCTGCTTGCAGGTCTGATGAGTTTCGTAGAAGATCTGTAGACGATCGTTGTGGTGTTGATGTCGTAACTTGATGTAATTCATAGTTTCAAAGAAAAGATAATATATATATATATATATATGGAAAAAATTAGAAATTAAATGTTATTATATTATATTAATGTATATAATGCTTCATAGCCGAATTCGGGTAATAACGGCAGTATAGACAATATATACGTACCTACTAATTGACAATAGTGCGGTTCAATGTAAGTTATCGTCGATAAATCGTTTGTTAGATATTTATTATTAATAGCTAGAGCAAATAGGTACCAACAAAATGTCTATTCTTAGTTATATAGTTGTATATTATAGCATAATATTATGTATCAGTGTATTACAATTTCAATACAAACATAATATAAAACCTACAGTTATCAATTAATTTAGTTTCATAAATTAAATTCGTTAGGTTAAAAAAACCTACTTTTTTTTTGGGAGGGAGGGTATTGAATCCACAAAACACCTCGTTAAATACGGCCTTTCAAGTAGGCATATTTTGTTTGATTTACGAACTTTTAACTAAGATGTTATTCGAAAAATGTGCTTTAGTTCCATACAATTTTTAAAAATAGTGACCAACTTATAGTTAATTTCACCAGTATCTGTACATTCAATCATTGTAGACTGCTGGGAATAGTGGGAGAATTTGGGATCTTGGCCACTCAAAAGTTCTTCATTCTTCAATACTGCCCTCAAAGATAAGATTAATTATAAATCAGGTGACCCCATGTACTGTATTATTTTATTACTATTTCACACATTAAATAAATCTATGAATACGTTTAGGTATATTATATTTTTCAATTCTTGTAATGTATAGTTGCGAAAAATGTTTCGGGGCTAATCCAAAATTTCCATCTACATACGAGGTATTCGCATATGACAATAACTTCAAGTTGTTCCTCGTACTAAAAATGATGACCCTTTCATTATTTTCACCGTGGTTATCAAGTAGTCGACATGTTTCATTTTCGAAAAAACTCCATACGCCTATAATACAATATAATTAATGTATAATATTTTATTTACTTTTTATAAGTTATAACTTATAAATTACCTATAATAAGATATTATGTGTTATAGGTATTATTGTATTTTATCTATTCTGTGGTATTAACAATTATAGACGAAGACTTTAGGACGATAACAATTATTACGCTTAACCGTCTGCCAATCGTCTAATAAATAGAAAAAACCCTCTACAAATAGAACGTACGGATCAAGTATGAATCCGAAGTGACAATTCCGATTTATTTATATTATTATAAATTTATAAATCTGTGTTTTATTTTATTATAAATAGGTAATTATAATATTTTGTTAAAATAAATATGTACTTTAAGTAGTAAAATAATAAATACAATAGGTTTGTAATTTAGGTATTATGAAGGAATATGATTGTGAGTGGGCCTCCCATTTTGTTCGGAATAAATTAAACGGTATTCAAACTCGTTAACCCAGGCGGCCTGGTATAAAGACGGATATTGTTTGTATCAGTGGCCGCGGGAATAGCCATTTTATGAGGCGGCTGCCTTATGCTAAAGTGGCGGTGGGTATCCCAATGACACCATTCTACAAAACCTAGACGGCTAGACTATTTTATACTCGCATATAGTCACATACGACTTGCATTTCAAATGTGCAAAAAGATTAGTGTAAAATGTGAAAAAATTGGTGTGTGTACTTATTTCAGGTAGTTGCTTCATAGGAAAAAAAGTTAGCCACTGCCCACTGATTTGTATAATAAATCGAATATTACATATTATGGTAACACACCGTAACTGTTCGTAAGTCCATAACGTTGCTTGGGATAATGATATTAAAAATATTAATAAAGATTTTGTTGAGAGCAATTTGTTTAACGGACGTATTAAATCATAAAGATTATTTGGGTTTTGTGTAGGTACGTTTTAGATATAAATGTATTTTATTAATTTGTTACCGAAAACTTAATAGCTGTATTAAATACCTAGTAATAGTTACTATAGTACTTGCTAGTTATAAATGCGGATTACGCAGTATAAAAATAATGAAATTTACGTAAACGCCTCATCTAAACTAAAAGTTGTTAAAATAAATATCGCGAAAATTGTATAAATGAGTAAAGCATATTATACATTATACGTACTATAATTAAAATCAGTGATATATACTGTCAATACTGATGTAGATAATATTAATAATACTGATATACTGTTCCGTCACGATATTATTACAAAACGATCGATAGGAACTTCCAAATCATTTTGAAATATAGTTATCATTATACTGATCTTTCGAAGCAAATTTTAATTACTTTTAGAATTGAAAATAAGCGTAATAAGAACATAATTATAGGTATTATAGGGTAGTGAAATAGTGCAGTGTATCATAAATTCATAAATATAATATTGTAATAATATTTCTTACGCATTACTCGAAAAATAACTTTTTAACATAAGCTATAGAGCTATACCACATTCGATTACTTACGTAAAACATGACTTGTTTCGGCTGCAGCACTCGGAAAGTTGGAAATATGATTAGGCATACTATACGTCACTATACGGCGTCTGTCTGTGCAGTGTGCACGTGCGACGACGTTGCTTGTGATGGATCGGGGCAGTGGTGTAACGAAGAAGGTTAGGTCAAGAGACGGCCAACTCTGAGTTTCTGGGTGGTATACGGCCAACAGGTAATAATTTAGTATTAACCAGTAAAATGTTTTAGTATTTAATATGGCAAGTATTTTATAATATAAGTATACAGTACACTACTGTACAGTAAATGCTTTTGTTGGGTATTTGGCGAGTGGATGGAATATTGGGCTAGATTCTGAAAAATGTCAAGTTCACCACGCCATTGGTTCGGGGTGAGGGAGGGGTTGTGTTCTCCGGTTCTCCCGCGAGGTCTCAACAGCTGTTTGCCGCGGAGCTAGGTCCGGCGCAACCAGGGATTTTCCCGCGTTCCTGTTAACGGGTGAGCGTCGAGCACAACGTTTGGAGTTTGAACATTTTCCCTTTCATCTCCCCACGACCGTCGATCACCCTGTTCGCCCCACGACCCACAGGTGTGGTTCCAGCCGCGGCGTCCGTCTCGAATTTGCGCGCGCAATTTCCTCCCTCCATCACCGGGCTAACCGAACCGCGCAAGACCGGAGCCGCGCGCGCACGTGACGTCAAAACGTCGCCCGTATGTCGAGGCAAGGCTTGAGGCGCCGTCATTAAACGTTTTACCGTTTTACCGCGCTCGGCGCTCGCTCTGTGTTCCCCTGCCCCGCTACACGACCGTACGGTACGTGACGACGGGAGTGTGCGTGCGCGCCGCATACTCAAACGATTCATACAAACAATATTACGATAAATATTAATAATTGTACAATCATAGTCCATGTCTTCATAGCAACACCGTTATCGCGCTCGCGGCCCGTCGTAGCCCGTAGGTCGCGGTTCGTTTTTTTTCGGCCTTTAGTTCTTTACGCGTAGATCGATCGGGCGGGCTCCTCTGCGATGTGCGCGCCACGGTAACGGTTCATATTATTATCAAAATCGTGTCCGCGCCGCCGTTTGAATCGTGAAAAAGCTTAGTCACTGTATTTAATTCGTTCGTTTCGCTCGTACACCGGGGCGACGGACGGTTTCGTCGGCGCGATGGTAATGCCCCGATAACATGGGCAAGTGCAGGTTTCTCGGAAAACCGCCGAAGACGCGATGTCCGCGCACCATGATCCGGGTCGGCGTGTCCGATTTCGTGGACGTCGAGGCTAAGAACGCCCGGCTGATATCCATCGCGCTTAACGTGTTCCGGACCACGTTCGATAAGGACGGAGAGGTACGTAGAACGACCACGGTGAATCGTGGGACGTCGGCGGGAAAACAATCCAAAATAGAGTGCGGTAGGCCGTCAACGGGGGTCTATAGGTTTTTGATATTTTTTTAATGTTTTTTATTTTATCATCTGTGGCTGTAGTAGTAGTATTAAGTTGTATCCCCGCCCGTTCCTTATCACAATCGCGCGTATCCCGCTATTCCCGCTGGCGGAGAAAGGATTTCGTATTATCTGTTCCGCGGTGATAACGCGATGGTTCATTATTATTATAATAAAATATATAATCGTTATACCTATTATAATAATTAATAACTATTGTTTTATCGTTGACTGCAGCAACAGGAGTTCGCGGGATTCAGCAATAGTGACTGCGACGAAATTGCCGATAAGCTGCGGACGAGAGAGACTTGTGATCGAAATGAGGCTCCGCACGACCAACGGAGCAAGTACAGCACTGACACTGTTATGGTGAGTATTTGTTTGTTTTTGTTCCTTAGCTAAGATTTTATAATTATAATTTTAAAAATCACTGGACATCCTTTTACTGTTTTATGAAATCTTGCAAAAGTAACTTTTGTTTCGGATGCACTATTGTCAAATGATGTATAACAGTTTTTTTTTTTTTAGGGTTCTCCTTTTAACCATGTTCACAATTTTGTTGTCAAGAATGCATATCATTTTAATTAAAACAAAAATATATCTAGATATTTTTATTTTGAATATAATTTTCACTACCTGTTTATGATGTACCTAATATTATATTCATTTATTCATAATTAATACTTAATTGTTTATGATAGTGTTTTTGCACATTATATATACAAATACTAAAACATTAACTACCTACCTATTATAATTTTTGAATTCTTTATTTATTTCATAAGCAACAGTTTACTTATTATACACTAGCTATCATTAAGTGTATTAATTTATTGAATTAATTATTTAACTATTAAATTAAATATAATATTTTAATTATTTGTCTTTGAATTAAAACTATTTGTGTAATTTATATTTCAACATTGGTTTTATTGCAATGATATTAAGATGCCATAGTAAATAGTATGATATAAATCATTATGTTGTAGGTTCAACCTAGCATTATAAGTAAAATGGATTTTCCAAAAGTTAATAAAGAAGAAAACACAAAATGTGAACCTTATACTGAAAATAAAAATACCACTTTATCATCAGTTGTATCCTGTTTGGATGATAATCTTAACTATACTTTTGCAAAATCATGCAAAGGGGGTAATTATTAATTTCTTTCAACAGTTTTATATTTTATTTAAAGTTTATAATCTCTGAATTGGTTTAGGTCCACTGAATATGAATCAAACTAGCGGTGAAGTTCAATGTGGTGTTTGTGGTGTTATTCGTTTTTATAAATCAATTGCAAAGACTAAGAAGTATGGAGCGTACAGTTGTGATTCGTGCAGAAAGTTTATAGCTAAATCAATTGAAAATCAAAATTCTATCAATCGTTGTAATAATGATAGAGGTGAATTTATCATTTATTTTCAATGACTATTTTTTTTATTAAATTATATTTTTGATTTAGGTATAGGACAGTGCCGTATTCCAAATGGGCTTAAATCTCAGAATGGTGTGACAAGAATTGTATCTACTGATTCTCGATGTAAAGCTTGTTGGCTTCAATTATGTCTGAAACGATTAAAGTTACCAGAAACAACTGTTCAACGGTTATTAGACACGCTTCCCAGAGAAATAGCTCCAGTACTTATGTGGGTCTTGAAAAAACCAGATCCATGGACCATAAATATAGAAAATGGTCTTCAAAAAAAGATTTTACGAGATTATAAGCTTCACAAAGAAATCATTAGTGCTTTACAAGGTAAAAAAAAAATTTTATTTGTTGTGTATTAAATAATAATATAATATGTTGAAAAATGTTTCTTTTAGACGAAGACAGCAATGAAAGCAATGATGAATTGTGTAGTAGCGAAAATGATGTAGATGAATGTTCTGATAAGTCTGATTCAGATATAGAATACAATACAAAAAAAGGATATAGTAGAAAAAAACCAAAGCTTGAAGAAAAATTAAACAATAATAAAATAAAGAAAAAAAATATTAAAAAAGTAGAGGTTTGTAAAGATGTTCAACCACATTACAACAAACGAGTCCCATCAGTACGATCAATAAATGCAGCAACATCCAACTTATTAGAAAGTAAAGGTATGCTTAAAATTATCCCTTAACATGTTCAATGCCAATTTTAGTAATTTGATGTCAGGAGCTTCCAGCTATATGGTAGTTGTAGCGTATTTATTTTTAAAATTTTCTAAAATAGTCTGCTGGTGTCAAACAATTATAATATTTGATCTATTGTTTAGTATATAATTATCATCTACTAAGAACGGTTAATTTCCTTCCACTTTTGTGTGAATAAACTTTATATCATATACAATGGACAGACCCATGTTCCGATAATTCAAAATTCAAAATATGATTGTGGCCACTGTTAGGCGCATGACGTATGAGTTATGTATGGCATTGAATGTGTTTAAAAACTGAGTATCAATTTTATATTTATTATTTTTATATTTCTATAAAGAATGCAAATATTTTAACACAAAAGGACCCAGAATTAAACATGTGTGTCGCACTGCTGAGTCTGTTTTGGGACAAACCCTTGCTACCTTTGGAAATGTTTTAGAAAATTCTCTAGATGTTGATGGTAACCTATATATGTATTTAAATGCTTAATTTAGATTAAACTAATTATGTAAATATTAAATACAATAATTATTGGTTATGTTAAAATATTTATATTTATGCAACTTGGCTTATTTACATTTTTTTAATTTTATGCATTTAACAGTGTATTTGCAATGTAAAACTTTTAATTATTATGTTTATTTATAATTAGTGTTACCAGTTGATATAAGAAATTCATCTCAGCATACTAGAAATGATGAAAATTTGATAAGGTAAAATTTAAACATACAATATGCAAGGTTATTTTGTTAATTGAAACTTTAATTTTAGTGTTATGGAAGTTACCAATGCCATGGAATCATCTACTACCTTAAAATGTTCAAAAATGCCAATACCTGTTGATAATGAACAGGATTTTTATTTATCTATTCAACCAAATGTGAATAATCCCTAATTTTTTCTAGTAGTTATTAATTTTTTAATAAAAAAAATATTTTAATTTTTTAGAGAACACTTCAAGATCTAATGATGCAAGATCATCTAAATGCAAATATAGATAACACTGAAGATGATAAAACTGTTGATTTGAATTTTCGAGAAAGTTATGACCCAGATAGAATTGCAGAAAATGGGTTTGCTATTGTGGGTACTGAAGCACTGTCCATACCTCGACGAGCAGTATGTTTCTTATGTGGAAGTGCTGGAATGGAAAAAGTAAATGGATATAGCATATTTTCATATTTTGGAAAAATAGTTATAAAATTATTTATCACAATGCTTAATTTTAGCTAATCCACTGCGTTTCTTGTTGTGAACCTTATCACAAGTTTTGTGTTGATGGAGTTGGTGTTGGAATTTCATCACATGAAAGTGAATGGTCAAAAATTAGTTGGACATGTCCAAAATGTAAGGTAAAGTGAAATCATAATTATTAATAATATTTAAATTATATTAATAGATAAAAATATGTATACAATTAAGTTTTGTTTAATAGTATTATATTAATCTAATTATCTAAGATTGCAATTTCATGACTATACTTTTAAACTTAATTTTAAAAACATTTGATCAATGAAATATATTTTAGATACATTTTATAAATGTATCAGTTTTACCATGTACGTTTTTTAATACTATTATTTGGGGGCATTGAATTCATATTTAACTCATATATTTCAGTGATCTACTGAATGACAATGTAAACGGTCTACACCTGCAGCAGATCAACTTACTAAGTTTTGTTATGATTTAATATATATTATGGTTTTTACAGGTTTGTAAAGGTTGTCAAAGTAGAGGTACAACACGACCAAAATTAACTTGTCAACGATGTAAAGATTCCTATCATGATCATTGTCTTGTTGACAAAATTGTATACGATCGAAACAGGCCATGGGTAATGTAGAGTTTACAAATATCTTTATTATTTGTTTATTTTTATTAAGCTATATTTTTTCATTAATCAATTTTTTTAGGCCTGTCCACCTTGTAGAAAATGCAAGAGTTGTCATGTACCTCGAGTTGATTACTTTGTTGGCAATTTAGCTCTGTGTTCAGTGTGCTTTCAATTAAGACAACGTGGAAATTACTGTCCACTATGTCAAAAATGTTACGAGACTGATGATTATGAAACAAAGGTAAGCTACAGGTAATTATTCTTTTTGAATGATAATCAAAATTGTATTTACTCTAGATGATGGAATGTGCTACTTGCAAACATTGGGTTCATTCTAAATGTGAAGGCTTATCAAATGAGAAATATGAAGTTTTGAGTACATTACCTGAAGTTATAGAGTATGTTTGCAAGTAAGTTATATAATATATATTTTTTAGTTAAAAAGTATGTATGAATTGTATTGTTATTATTTTAATATAACATCTTATTTTTAGGAACTGTACCACTGATAGCACCATTCCATGGCGAGTTTATGTTGATGAAGCATTAAAGAGCGGTTTTATGACTGTTCTACTAATTCTGGGAAAAAATAAAAAAACTTGTGATCTTATTAAATGGAGCCCTCAAAAACAATCACCAGGTTGTGTATGTAAAAAATTTATCATACCAAAATTTCCATCACTTGATGGACCTAATGTTGCTACACTTAAATCCACTGATGAAATTCCTAAACAATGTGTTTGTCATGGATTAGAAGGATGGTCCAAAGGTACTCCAACACTAGTCACAATAAAACAGAAAGTAAATAACAACGAATATGAATCCCTTAGTCAATTTAATGATGACATGTTAAGTACAATTGATAAATTTATTGTGCCTGAACTTCGATTAGAATATAAGAAAATTGTTACTGAAGTTTTTCCATGGTTCAACTCCGATTTTGAAAAGAACACTCCTCGTAAAAGTTCTAATTCATCTAGCACATTACCAATCATAAGTCCACCTAAGTTCGTCCCAAAATTTTCATTTAATTTACTTAATTCTGATATAAAAGCTCTACAGGATATTATTGGTAACGATGAAAATAATTATTATTTGACTCCAACAATAAAAGATACAAGAGTGTGTCAATTTTGTAAAAAATTGGGTGAAGGCATTCCAATGCGAGAAGGGAGACTTCTTTATTGTGGTGATAATATATGGGCCCATGCCAATTGTGCTTTATGGTCTTCTGAAGTCTTTGAAGAAATTGATGGATCATTACAAAACGTTCAATTAGCTCTTTCTAGAGGTAAACTTGTTCGATGTGTGGTTTGCAACGAAAAAGGCGCAAGTGTTGGATGCTGTTATCGAAATTGTGTGAAGACATATCATTTTCAATGTGCAAGAAAAGTATTTTGTGTTTTTAACGAGAATAAAACTGTGTACTGTAATAACCATGCATCTGATACTCGTTGTAGCGTTAAAGATTTTACGTTGGAAAGACTGATTTACATAGAACAAGAAGACATCAAACAAAAGCGTAAAGAAAGCTCAGAGATTCATATTTTAATTGGTTCGTTATATATTAGTTGTATTGGACATTTACATCCATTTCTATCGGATAGTGTTGAATCTATTTTGCCTATTAATTTTAAAGCCAAACGATACTATTGGTCAACAAAAGAACCTTGGAAATTAATTCAGTACGATTGGACAACCAAGTTGGAAAATTATGTAGAAAAGTTAAAATTTGACAAACTTAACTACACTATTGATCACAACGAACAAGAAAATGTAATTGATCTTACCAAAAACGAAGATTGTAAACAAGATTTAGATATTAATTTGTTTACATCCATTCAGGTGGATAGCTTACAAAAGTGTTATGAAGCTTTAAAAAGAAAATGCCCAATTGATTCTACTTTCCAAGCTAAACGTTGTAAAATGGATAGTAGTATTGATTGTTTTGCTTACCCCAACTATGATACAGACTCTGAATTTGAATCCACAATTGATGAAACTTGTAGAATGGAAATATTTTCAAATAGTTATGGATTAAAACCGAAATCTATTCCTCAATTTGATGGATTATATGATTCAAGTGACTGTGAATCAGAATTTGAATTATATCAACTTGATAATTTGACTGATGTCATTGATGATTGTACCAATGACCAACCAGTAAAATGTAATAGATGTCATCGGACATATAGGACTAGTGTGAGTTATGATAGACATTTGGTAAATTGTAATTTTGATTATGATATAGACAGTGACAGTGAATCCAGCGATGACGACAAATCTGACAAGATAATTGACGATGATTGTTTGCCACTTGTAGAAGAAGTAGTTGTACGAGTAGAAGATCATATGCTTCAACAAAATTATATTCCTGCCACTCAAATAGAATCTGAACACCAGCAGCAACAACAACAAGAAGAACCGCCTCACACTGTCATACTTCAGCCTATTCACACTTCATTTGTCCAACCTGCTGTGTCTGATGTTCAGTACATAACAATCAATAGTACTCCAACACAATCTGTCATGCCATGTTTTCAGTATCAAACTCCACCAACTGTAATAGTACAACCATCTGTTGTTGATCCCACTACAGTACTTCTTAACAGTCCTCCATTGGACATGTATGTCTCTCAGAGTAATAATTTACTATTTAGTTCACAACCTATGATAGTTGGTTTGGATCAATATACTACTATGTCTTCAAATTATACTTTTACACAATCACCTCAAATTTACCAACCTGCCAAACCCATAGAACCAATTTCAAATCAATATTATATTATTAATACAGAGCCATCAGTTTCAAACGAATGGTCATATAATATAACGTCTGAGATAAAAACTGAACGCAAAGTGATATGCACTCAGCCTAAAGTTTACTCTAACCGTAAGTTGCGATTAACTGAGTGTTATGATACCAAAGAAAATATACCTAATAGCTTAGTGCAATCTGTGGAAAATCAGGCGTTTGGTGTTATGAATATCATGAGAAATGTAAATCCAGAACCATGGAAAAGACCAACTATGAAAACATATCCTTCAAAAAGAATTGAAGAACAGAAAATTTCACCCAGAAGAATCGAAGAAAAGAAAATTCTTCCAAAATGTGTTGAACCACCACATTCATTTAAAACATCAACTCCTGTAAATATTACAGAAATTGTTAAACCATCAAATACTGTTATAAATACAGTGATGCCCACATCAATAAATAGAGAAGTAATAGAGTCTTCTCCAATAAAATTAGGTTATTTATCACCACTTAAAGCTGTGTCAAATGTTACACCATGTACACCATTGCAATTAGATAGTGATTTATCATCACCTCTTAAAACCAAACTCAAACCATTAAATTCTCCAGTAAAAACTTTAAAAGTGTTACCTTCTCAAAAGGTAACAAAAGAAGTTAGTTCCGGAAAATTAGAAAAAATTAATCCTTCATTTTTAAAAGGAGGAAATACTCAGTCTTTAAATCTACAAAAATTAGATAATGCATCAGTTCCTCAATTATACTTTTGTGAAAATATTCCTATAAGAACAGAACATTCATTATCTTTACTAGAAACAGAAAAACCATCACCTATGCAACAGTTGGAAGAACAACTACAATCACCTGTACTGAATGTAGACGAAATATCTAATGTATCTACAGTAGAAACATATTTATCCACATTAGTCACAAACATAAATACATCACCGTCGTTATATTCAGATAAACAATCAAGTACTTTAATGGTGGTAAACAAATCTTTGATTAATTGCGAACCTATGGAAGTAGACACAGTATCACCTAATCATTTTGGAAGTGATAAATCACACTTGGAAATAAATTCATCTTCCAACACTTATGAAAGTATTTTGTCGAATTTCCATAATGATAATAATGATAAAAGTAAAACAGTAGCATCAAATAATGAAATAGTTTCAAGTATTCAAGAAAACTCATCTCCAATAAAAACACCAACTGTCCACCATAAATCATATCCAGGGCGCCAATGGTCTTCATCTACAGCAGAACGTGAACGGACAGTACCTCACCTAATGTTTGAAATGAGTTCTGCTGATGGTGTCTTCTGTAAAGATCGTTCGCTTGTTGAAATTTGGTCAAAACTTTTTGATGCGGTTCAGGTATCAAGGAATGAACGTAAAATGCCCCAATTGGCATCAAGCAATCCATATGCGAGTGATATTACTGCAGCAATTCGATCTTTAGGCCTAAGCAATAATTTTTTAAAGTATCTCCTAGAACAACTTTCGGGTGCCAAAGAGTTTGTTAAATACAAACCAGTATACCATAAGGGCGCTGATGTTGTTGGCTCTACCACTGAAAATCATTCAGGATGTGCTCGTACAGGAATAGTGGTTAGAAAAAACAGATATGACATGTTTAGCTGGTTAGCTTCCAGGCACAGAAAACCCCCAAAGTTGTTAGCAAATAATGAAGACTTTGGTGGTCGCCGTGCTAATTCATTGCCAAATGAGATGAAGTTTAGAAACATGAATAAAGCATTGACTAGCACTATTGGTGTATATCGATCTGATATTCATGGGCGTGGATTGTTTTGTTTAAGGGATATTGAACAAGGGGAGTATGTCATTGAGTATACAGGGGAGGTGAGTGTTATTTGATATTTAAATATATTTTTAATTTATCACTTATCAATTGTTTTTTTATATCTTTTGCAGGTTATTCGATCAGAAGTGAGTGATGTGCGTGAGAGGCTTTATAATAAAAAAGGTATCGATTGTTACATGTTCAGGATCGATCAGGATATTGTTGTAGATGCAACTATGAATGGAAATTCTTCTAGATTCATTAATCATTCGTGCGAGGTAAAAATATCTTATTATATATCTAAATGTTATGTGTTTTATCTAAGACACAAGTAGTTGAGGAGTTTTTCAATATTTATAATCTAATGTAATATTTTCACCCAACAGCCTAATTGTCATTCAAAAATTGAAACAATCCATGGTAAAAAGCATATAATGATTTTGGCTAAAAGAAAACTACTGCAAGGTGAAGAACTCACATATGATTATAAATTCCCATTAGAAGATGATAAAATTACGTGCCATTGTCTTTCAAGGAAATGTCGTAAATATCTAAATTAACTAGTTTTTAAAATATTTTTGTGCCCTGCAAACATTAAATCACTCAATATATTATATATTTTTGATGTACCTTATAGATCTAATTGTATACTATGTAGAACAAACTGTTATGCTATTTTATTATAAATATTATTTTTTTCTACTTATAGCTATATAATTTTGTTACCTTTCAATGATGAACGAATATTTTTGTAATACAAAATTAATTACCATTTTTATTCATATGATGAAAAATGTGTAATCATTTATACAATAATCATACTTATATATTAATGAACTATTTATATCACTATTTTTCATCACCTGTAAATAATTATTATAATCACATACAATTTTTTGTAAGTTAGTAGTTAATAGTCAAAACACAAAATATACCTAAAAATATCTAGATTTACAATTTAATAAATAAATAGCTCTCATAAAATTAATTTATACAATTAACAAGTAAATAATTATATTTGTTATGCTATAATCTTTATATTTATATGATGAATATATTTTCTTGTATTTAAATGTTATAAAATTAATTATGTAAATTTTTGTTATAATTGTTTACCATGTTATTTTAAAACTACCTCATAAGTTTATTTTTATACAAAACTGATAATTATATTTTTTGCTTTAACCATCACTTTAAGTAGTATTTACATGTGATAATAAATTTATAAATCAAATTGATAAAACACTTACCTTTTTTTCATTTCAGTTCATAAATTTAACATTTGTTCATTTTTGGATCTTACGTGGGTTAAAATTATTTTTTCGTGACTTATAATATCACTTTCAATAATTGAAGTTAGTAAGTTTTACGTATCATTAAAATATTTATTTTAGATGTCTAGTATCCTAAAATTCCAAAACAAAAATGTCTATTTAGGCTTATGAGTGTTAACTCTTGTTTTATTAAATTCTAAATGATTTCCATACCACATCAAATGGCTGATGAAATCCTAGTGTCTACAGAAAATCTTCTGATTAACAGATTATCTAACTTATAACTGAATTTTTTTTTATATTTCCAAAGTGTAATGATTGTTGGCGCTTCAACTAATCAAATTAATTATCAGACATAGTGATATTTTTATAATTATTGCGATTAAATCAATAGTGATGCTTGTATTAAGGACGTGGAAACAAAATTTCCTTTTATTTCGTAAGTCTGAAGTTCAAATTTGTTTAGTCAACAAAGATTTGTTGCAAATTCCTTTTTATTTTAAATGTATGGAGTGCTCAATTTTTATAGCTATGTCTTGAAAATGTAACCCAAGGTTCCTCATAAGAAGTTTATCGCATGTAAGTATGTAACCAAATACATAAATAGTCTTTATACAGACATTTTAAGTTTATATTTTAACAAAATTAGATATTTATACAAAGAATAACAATTTTAGTTATTTTCTTGTAATTTAAAAATATTATTCCTGGGTAATAGATTTTTATATACTATATGCACAAAAATTAATTCTATCTGCTATTTACTAAATGCATAAAATATTCTTACTTTAGTAGTTCAGATTGGATTAAGATAATTTTGGGCCCATGGCCAAATAATAATGATATATCCATTACATACATTAAAGAAAACTTAATACCCATCAGGGGCCCATTATTGTTTGATTTTTGTTGTGCCCTCCCTCATAATCCAGGCTTATTATACTCTACCCGGAATAAGAACATACTTTGGCAGCAGACCAAAACAGGTTCACCTCGCGCAGCTCGGGCTTACGACTATAACTATATGTTTATAACTATGACAAGGTTGCGGGTGAGAAACCGGTTCTCGCTTGAGCAACGAGGTATATTCTTATTCCAGACGGAGTATAATAATATAGCCTGATAGACAACCTACCCTCAGAATTTTTTTCATATGCTTCATAATTCATAATTTATATGCTTTCATATTTATCATTGAATTAAAATTGAACACATACATTACAGTGACTTAATCATAATGACACAGCATAGCAGTGCGGTTATCGATTTCACCCCTTTTTATAGTATTTATCTCTTATGAACTAGGTGAGTAATATGGACTACATTGACACTTTTTTTTGATTAGGTAGTAATATAAGTATTATGCTTTCTTTTTCGCTAATTTTGTATAAATTATTAATGTTGCTACTTCTTCCAACAATTAGCCCGCTTCTCACGACCACTGAACATAGCCTATAAGTTGTCAGTTAATTGAGCATGACCTGTATTTAATGTTTTTAATTGGAAAATAACACTCAAGATTTAAAAGATAATAATACACGGCCTGCCACCAAAAAAGGCTGAAGATCCCTAGTCCTAGGGGTATCTTGTGATATTCATATTTCATACATTTGGGTAAATCAGCTTTATAAATTGTTGTAAAAGTCATCTAATGGAATTAATAAAAAACTATTCAATAAATATTTAAGTAGAAGTTTTGAATTTGAGAAATTTTGTTAAAGAATCATAATTTTCATTGTGTGAATAGCCTGTGACAAAATACATTTTGATAAAAAAGAGTTGATTAGTTAAGAGATAAAAAAAAGTATAAATTATGTTTTTCTTAAATTAATGAAACTTTAATATGTAAACATTATTGACAAAATATAAAAGTTATTACATAAGTACATAAAAATTTTTTTAAATTCCCCTAATTGTATTCCCCATATAAGTATCTATTAGTATGTTCCTTTGGTTGTAATATTTCTAGGAAATCTCATTTAGTATTACAATTATAATAACACTAATTTGATATCTTTCAACATAATAATTGTTAGTGTACAGACAGTTTCGATAAAATATCAAATTAACTCTGAAACAATCAAACTGTTGATATAACATAATAAAACATAATTTACAAAAGTATTAGTTAATTTAGCCTTGAAGTTAACAGCTTAAAATTCAAACAAATATTACATTGAACTTTTGAAATAAGTATAGAATTTAAGATATATTAATAATTGACATATGAACTATGAAGAATGTTTAAAAATCAGGGTTGTTGCTAAGTCAGTTTTTAATGATGTTGTCAAGTTCATTTTTGATTGCGATAACACCTTCGATCAGTGGACTATGTGCAAAACGGCTATACAACATGTTTTGACAAATTACTAACAAATCAAATAAGTTCACAGCAATGGACCTCCTGAAATATTTCAATTTATACCAAATAAAACGAAAATATATTTTTTTATAAATGAAAATAGTTTAAAAAGTAACAACTTTTACCTTTGCATTCCTGATGGCCATAGATCAACATTTTGTAAATAATACCGAGCCAAACTCATGATAACTTCCAATACATGCAGCTCACTTGTCTTTTGCCACCGTGGATCGTTAGTAGAATAAATTCTGCAAAACAAATATTTTAACATAATGGTTTCAAATGATTATGCTTAACTAATACAATTTTAAATAGGCAAATTATATTACTTTTTATATATTGCTACTAAAGATTCAATAGGAGCACCAATAGTTAACATAGTTGTGTACACAGATTCCAAATCTCCACCCAAGTTACAATTCAAATATTCCAACATCGTCGTTACATACTCTATAAACAAAAAAGAAATATTATAATAGGTAAAAATGTTTTATAATTTGTAAATTTTTGTAATGAAAAGCCAACAACACATGTGATATACCCAAGTCAAATGTAGACGAATTAATTGGATGTGAACTAGCCAATGACTTTATTTTTTCAAGAGCAATTGTCATTTTGTTGTGTTCACCAATATCTCCACAATCTTCCACAACTAAAAAGAAAAAAATAAGAATAATTTATATGATCAACATACAATAGTTTTCAAGATAACAAAAACCATAAAATGTATAACTACAGTCTACAACCATACATAAAAATAAACTTAGGATGTATAACGCTGTTGTATCAAATATTGCAATTGATGTTTTTTGTATTTAATACTTATAAATCTAGATTCTATATAATAGTTTTATTTCATACAAGGTACACAATCCAAGTTGAATTTACACTCAAAATTTTTTTTTATTTCACTAGACAGTAGCATCATACAAGAAACCTTGTATTAAATGTTCGAGTTTTTCATAAAACAAAATATTTTTTTACTCGACCAAAGTTGTAAAAAAATTTTTTCTTATGCCTAAAAATAGCTCAAATGAGTTTCTTTTGTATTATTAGTTTAAATTAGGATGAAATTAGATATTTTAATGAAGAAAAATTATCTAAATTATTTTGTTGTAATTTAAAAATATACACGCTAATATACAGGCGACTGGCAGATCATCTCCACTCAGAATACATTTTCGTATACACTATACAATGATATTATATCATTGAATTCAGCCACGGATCTCAAAATGAAAGGGGGAAGGCTAGATGAAAAAAAGTATGATTATCAATCACTCCTAAATTTTAATAAACTATATAATATAATATGTTTTAAGTATAGTATTGCTCCTCTAATCATTATTTTAGTAATAAACTGAAAATTAAGGTAACCTTTGAAATATTTTAAGTAAGTACCTAAGGCCTAAGATGGGGCAGTGACTTAATTTTTCCGCCTTACGCATTTTAAATTTACCAGGACCTTTAAATGTTTACCTCTCAAATGCACTAACTAGATTCACTTTCCCACCACTAAATTGCATTGATTATTTCAATAGAAAGCAAAAGCTAAATCTTTCATAACTTCTACATTTTTTTATGCAAGTTTATTTATGTGAGTAATTATTAAATCTAAAACCAATTAAAATTTATCTTTAAATGATTCATCTGCTCTCCAAGCTGACTGCTGACAAGTATTAATAAAATTATAATTAATCAATTTAGAGTATAGACATGTTGTTGTATATAAAGTATAGTATATATTATTGCAATCAGTAAATTGCTTAAAGCATTTAATTTTAGTACTACTCTATACTATCTTATTTAAAGTATTATAGAGAATATATATTTTATGTTTATTTATGTTAAAATTGATAACATAAATAGAGAATTACCTTGTGGCCTGTTCCCATAATTATTATACTACTTAGTACCCATACACCACAGTTTACGGCAACAACCACCTATCACACACCACGGCCTGGCCTGTATCCCGCACTCGCGCCACTGTAGTGTATATACTTAACCATTGTGGTTAAAATATTTATTACACCTCCTGTGACATTCAGCTACATAATTTAACACAATGATTTTCCAATATTTGAAAGGAAAAAAATGGTTTTTTTTTTTAATTTGATAGGTACTTTAACCATTAAAACTCATAACATATTTTTGAATACACATGGTCTATGGATCTGTTTTTAAATTAAAATAATAAAAACAAAAATTTTAAAACTAGTTAACTAACAATAATTATCAAACCTTAAATTTGATATTAGTACTTAGAATTTACCTTTTAGTAAAATATTTTCCCAAATCTGATTGACTAGTTCACGATCATCATGATTGGAAAGTTGTAATATCGCCAACTGAGCTTCCCATAGACTATGCGGTTCAGCAAAGTTACTGTAAAGCTAAAAGATACATATTAATAATTATTATTGATAAACATTCTCTTTCGTCATTTTTTAATGCATACTTCGCCTAATGTAAACAGACAGCTATTTAGCTTATCAATAATATCAGCTTTTCCATCAATTTGACTAGACAACAATAAATCCAATACCTAGTTTAAACAATTAAGTATACAAAAATTAATAAAAAAAAAGAATAAATTAATGTTTACGTCCTTGAAACCAACCATTTTCTGTATTTCAGCTACTTGTAACAAGTCTTCAACATCTCTGAGACTGGTAACATTCAAGGCTGGTGTACTCAACTTTTTACTGCGCAAACATGCCATAGCCCGTCCCAAATACATAAGACGATCGCTTAAAGTTAAACCACTCCTAATAAAAAAAAAAAATACATTAATATTTAGTCTTAATATATAAAAAATTATAATTACTCTGGTCTTTTGGCCAATGATGCTAGAACTTCAGCTGCCTCATTATAATTTCCATTATACTCATAATATCTACAGAGTACATCTTTGATATAGTTATTGTTTTCATCAGACCTGGACTGAGCCAATAAAAACTTTTCCAAACTCTTATGTCCCATTTCAATTGTTTCTTTTATTAATTTTTTATCTATCATCCATCTATACACTACAGTGTGCATAATTTCATCATCACAGGAGATACACAATTTTATTAGTTCAGAAACCTGTTTATAACAATTATATCAATATTGTATGTTTATTAATATGTAAATTTTATTAAAAATGTTTAAAGGTATATGAAAAAAAGTAAAATCAATACCAAATTAGAAGATTGTTCAGAAGTTAATGCAGAATTTTCTAGAATTCCAGGTATTAAATTTGGCCGAGTGGGTATAAATACAGATGGATTTTTCACCATGATTGAGTATAAGTAATCTAAACTTGCACTTATTTCTTTGTAAATATCTAATCTGAATTCATAACAAATATAAATCAACATGCTTTTGAAAGTAATGTCTTTCAAGTATTACTCTTACATAAATATTAAGAAATATAACTTCAATCTAAGGTAATTTAAATATAAATTAGCAAAATTTACATTACCTGAGCATGTAGGCATCATAACCTGGTCCATCTCTATCCAATACCATATTGTTAACAAAATAATGACCTCCTAAATTCTTAGGATCAATTTTTTTAGCACACTCTTTACACATCTGATATACACCTTCCATATACGCACAATTTGTGTATTGTAAACACACTGACGTTAAATTAAACTTTGGTGCCACTTCTTTCAACACCTAATTTAACCAAATTAGTAAGAAATACAAAAAAATTTTGTTTAATCAATAATTACCATAAGAGATTGGTATAGGATTCGTTTACGCTCATCCTCATTAACAGTAGATTGCGCTAATTTTATCATTTCTGAAGCCTAAAAGAATCAAATGAATAAGATAAATAATTTTTTGTAACAGCTACAATTAAAATTTACAAAAAAGCTTTGTTCATTTCTGTATCTTAATTATTATAATTTTTTATGCTTTGCTGTCTTATTGAAAAGGACGTCATACCCACATTCGCTGTTATGGATTAGTAGAAAGGAGAGAACTCATGTGGGTATGATATCCTCTTAACACACAATATTTCAAGTTAATAATTTGTTTTTTTGGGTAAGTCTATACTGAATAAAAATAAAGATATTAAAATTTTAAACATATACTTTTGCACAAGCAGCGTCTTCAGAATGGTATATGGACGGACAGACTTGTCGTAATTTTGTACTGATTGATTCTACAGACGAACTTTCACTTAAATATCTAAAAATATAAAATAAAAATATCCTCTTATTAAACAGAACTCATTATTTTTAAAACTAGACAATAATATGCATTTAATATTATTATTAATCATGAAAAATAATTAACTCTATACTCAGGGACGATTTAAAAGTGTGTAGAAGGGCCACCTTAGCAAGTTTCTTAAAAGTACATACAATTACATACATTATCAAATATATATTTTATATTATTATAAATCACAGAATGAACCAAAAATATTTTATATAGTAGACGTATGATACCTAATAATTGGAAAAAATGTAAAATGTTTTAATACATTCATGTTTATACTCACGTGTCTAATAGTTTTTGGACCAAACTTTGACACAGTTCTTGGTGTATAAGGATCAATTCTTTAAAAGTGACATTTTCCAATACACGTTGTTCTTGCTGAAACCAATACAACATTTTTTTAATGATAACTCTAAATTAGATCTATTCCAAACGAAAACAATCTGTCAGCTAATATAGTCTGGTAGGTATATATTTTATTATATATTTACATTGATATTATAGTTATTTGTTTTACTGTAAGGTAGTAATGCAAGTAGGTTGAATTTATTTATGAAAAAATTGTTGCATTTATTATATAATTAATTAATAATTATTATAATAGTATATATTATTATTGTTATTAACTTTTGTATCAATACCAATTTTTTTTTTTTCTGTTTTAACCGACGACGCTGCGAGATCTGCTTTCGCATTGCTTCCGCGGCGCCACCATCGTTTATTGACGGTATCAAATATTAATACATACGTGGGGGGGCAGACGGGACAGCTCCCCCCTCCCCGTTCAAGCATTTTCAAAATTATACATAAGTTAATGTGAGGTAAGTTAACCTTCATTAAAAAAACAGTGCTATGTATTTTTAATATTATAAATTATCTGTACAAACAACTTATGAAAGATCTTGTATTAAATTTCCAATCATATTTTTTATTGTCAGTTATAGATAAAATAGAAAAAAGTAAATAAATCAAAAATTTCAACTATCTATAAATAGCTTAAAAAGATAAATAAATATTTAAAAAAATTTTCAATGTACAGGATACTAATCTAAAATTTTTTTATGACAATTTCAAGTAGGTAACTATAATTATTTCTCGTTGAATTACAATAAAATTACAAAATCGATTTCGTCAAAAACTGGTTTTCCGTAAATATATTTATATTTTTCATTTATCACAATTATTAAGAAGTACTAAGAATTTTTTACTTTTGACCACCCAAATTACTAATTAGGTCCACTTTACTACCAGAAATTGAAGATCAAAGCATCTTTACAACTCTTAAAACATGTGATGTCACAATACATAAAAAAAACACGTATCGTTAAACAATACATTTACAGTCATATCTACCTACTCGTAATCTAAAATAACAAAAACGGAGTAACTTTTCTAATTTTACTTACGTCATGTAGTTCCTTCGCTATAATATAAAATTGATGTTCACTGAGTAATTTCCACAAATTAAATACTTCAGCACTACGAACAACTAATTGTTTCAAACATTCTATAGATTTAAATTCAGATTGATGTGCATCCTGCGCAGCTGTTCGTTTAGACGCGTCAAATGGTATTCTGGTATAGTTTGCCAACATTTTTGAATAATTGTTCATAAAAGAGTGCAAAGTTTGCAAATGGCTTGCAACAAATGAACAATCGTCTGGAGACACAGTGTTGACAATCTACAAACAAAAATTTAACAGCTATGAGTTTAGATTTTATTTATTAATAAAATTAATATAACGTTATATATATATTACATAAGTTTTGCCATCAGTGGTTTCCATATTAACAGCTTTAATGTTCCAAAGCGGTCTCAACAAACGACTCACGAATAAATATAATCCATTGTGTTTTGAAGAGTACTTAACACTTGTGGATTCAAATGGTAAGTGTGTTATATTTGTCTGATTTCTTATAAAAGTTGGCATACATGAAGTTGATGTTGAATAATTACTTGGTCTGAAACCTGAAAAATATTTCATAAAATTGGTTATATCTCATTCATTCCTTGAGTAAACAATACATATTTTCAAAGGATATTTCAATAAAAATATATAACCTCATACCAGCTTATAATAATTGTTTATATTTTACACAAAAAAATAAAACTGAAATTATTTATTGTTATTATAATAACTCAACATTTAAAATAAGCTAATTTATTAAAGTATGAACATTATATAGTAAATACTTGGTCCTTACTATCATTCTGAGGAACTCTTGTTAATTCATGAAGTGATTCATGTAAATTTTCTGTCACTAATTTAGGCTCGCCGCCATGAGTGAAAAATGCACGAGTTGCGTATTCTTTGATCTAATTACAATAAAATATATATGTTTAAGGAATTATACATAAAAAAATTAAAAAACAAACCTTTATATTTTTTAATGACTGATCACAAATAATTGTGAGACATGCCACACATGCTTGATTATCTGTGAAATTTTTGAAATATGTTTTGATAGCATCTGTTTCTGAACCTTGACTGCTGGCCAATAATTCACACAGAGTATCATAAGGCCGAAGCATTTCAAAAATTTCTAAACCCTATAATAAGCAAACAAATAATGTATATAAGAAAACACAATTTTTTTTGAAAATTACTTACTTGTGGAGCTAAAGTTATATATTCTTGGCGATTTTCAAACTGTTGACGAACAATGAGTGGCGGTTGTGGTGAACTTGGGTCATTGTATATTAATAAATTTGGTCCTATATTGTCCAGTGATAAAGGACACATATCCAAATCAGTAATAAAATATCTTTCACTAAAGTTAGAACTAAATGCATATTCATCAGGAGATATACACCACAACATTGGCCTGTAATTAGTTATGTCAGTATTGCATGCCATTATAATAGTACCTGCAAAAAAAAAAAAAACACCTTGTAGAATAACAATAGGCATGTTAAGCAAAAATATCCATAATGACCCAAATATGCAATCAATAAATACATGTAGTCTATAACAAAAAAGTAAAAATTACTTGGACTTTCAATATTAGAATAAAATTATACCTCTGTTGTACAATACGTGTTGAACACTACTCGGTTTAGATTCTCCAATAACTCTGTTATATCCTGGTGGCAAACGTATATGTACAAGTTGTAACGTGTAAGGTCTAGTATTATTAGAGGTTATTGCTCCAGTAGAAAAATACAATCTAAATCCAGACTTGGATACAACCAACAGATGAATGTTAGGTGATTCAGTTTCTTCTATGATTTTTATACTACTCAATATAGTCATTTGAGCTATTTCTATAGTTCTGAAATAAAAATGTATCAAATTCCTTGTTATTACTCAATTTTAATTTATTTTATTGTACTTGTGTATTATTGCCTCACCACCAGATGACCGTAAGTTGACAGTCTATAATCTAAAAATTAAATTTTTATGAAATTATGATAGATATTTCTCTGTACCTCGATATCTTACATGAAATTAAAGTGTAGTATGTGAAATATTTTAATACTTAAGGAGAAGTACTTCATATAATATTTTATTATTTGTCAATTGCTATATTTTAGTAATTAATATAAAAATATTGTTAAAAATTAATTTAATGAGATATTCATTCACCACAATATTTAACACTACTTTATCCCACAAAAGTAAATAGTAAATACATGCAAATTCACATCAGTGATTATCCCGAAGTATTTTTTCCTCTGTATCCTGGCGATATAGGTATGTGTGTTTAGACTAAAACTGTTGTCAATCGTAACTGGACCTGTTTTGGATATATGGCATTGTGCATTGTGCAATATGGGACGGTAGCGTGTCATGTGTTCGAATGCCGTATGTTCGAACGTTTAGTGTACGAAAGATTGTCTGTACGAAAGATTATCTGTTCGAAAGATTATATGTTCGAAAGGTAGTATGTGCGAAATTTTCGATAAATGAAACTAAACAAAAATAACACTAATAACATTAATCGCGTTTTCATTATATTGGATTTCACACAATCTTATCTTTTGATTGATTTTACGTGCGGAAAGCATTATAGATATTATTAAAAGTTCTTTTTTCTGTCATCTATCAGTACAGTTTGATACATCATTACAAAAGTATCGAACACAATTTCATTTGAACGTTGTTTTTAAATAATATTTTATACAATTTGTGTAAGTGATTTTTTTTTTTTAAATGGCTAGTATACAGACATTTAAAAGTATACATGACAAGGAAATGTTACTTGTAAATAATTATGAATACATGTTTGATAAGAAAAGACTGCGAATACGTGATCAAAATAATATATATTATTGGAAATGTACAAAACGATGTGGAGCAACATTTCGGACAATATTTGAGCACGGTGAACCTAAACAAGACAATTGTTTTATTAATAATGATCATTCTCACGCACCAGATACAGTTAAACATCATTGCAAAATTCTAAAAAATTAAATTAAAAAATTTACATTTATTAACGACTAATTTATTTTACGACTTTTTGATACCTATTTTTAAATTTAATTTTTTACGCAGAAAATCGAATCAACGAATAATAAATATTTTGGTAACATTCGTGTTTCATTTATCGATAATTTCGAACATACGACTTTTCGAACATATAATCTTTCGAACAGACAATTTTTCGTACACTTAACGTTCGAACATACAGCATTCGAACACATGACCCCTTACCATATGGGACGGGGATGTACAAATTTAGACATGGTTTAATTCTCTTGTGGGTTGGAGTTAACAATTTAATTTTTACAACAAAACATATTATTAATACAAAGAAAATGTGTGACAATCATAGCATATTGGAAAAAGTCTTATTTTTTTGTGTTAATTTACGTGTAATTATGAAATATTAACTAATAATTGTACTACCATTAATAGTAAACAATTTACTATTATTATTTAGTTATACTTGAAAGTTTTGTTACAATTTATTAAAAATTTCTGACTTATACGGCTTGGTGGCTGGTTAACAATAAATAAGAACCTATTAAAAAAATTAATAATACTTACCTAAGCAGTTTTGAAACTTGATGCTCAAGATTAGAATGTGACAAAGAAACAATTCGGCTTGTAGATCTACCATCAGATCCAAGATCATACATTTCAATTGAACTATTTTCAGTCAGAGTGTAAAGTATGTGCCGTGTATTATCAACAGCTACTTCAATAATGGCAGAGGGTTCGGTGATTGCATATGTTAAAAATGATGGTAGAATATATGATAAAGTACCAGTTGAATGACAAACTTTCTTGCAACGTCTTCCATTCCCAATTGAAAACCATCCTAAATCTTTCTAAATATTGAAAAAAGTGCTGCATATTAATACTTTATAATCTTGAAAAGCATATAGGTATTTAATATTTAAAAAATACATTCAAGACAATAAATACCCAATAATCAATTTCAAACAGGTTACCATCTTCACTTGCAAGAAAAATGCGTCCATTGTCAGTTCCAACAATTTTAGATGTTATTACTCCTTCAGTGGGAACTTCATAAATTGTATCTGTAGTGAGTTCCAATTGTTCTACAGTTTTGCCTAATAATTCAAACAAATGTATTGTTTATAAAATAATATATTGTAATATTAAAGTTTTCTTTTTATAGAATGATAAAATACATAATTATTAAGATTTCAACACTAATATTTGTATTCTGTCTTAGGCCAAAACCATTAATTACATTCTTAAAAATCTGACAGTCTGTAGGTGGTAATAGGTGACAAGTGTACTTCTGCACCAAGTAGGTTACTGGATGTGTTAAATTTAATGATAAATCTTTGTATGCAAAAAAGGATTCTGAACGAAGACATTGCCGTAGCCATTAGTAAGGACATTTTATTACCTAAGTATTTATAGTGTTAATAGTAATCAGTTAGGTTTAACTCATTTTACCAAAAAACAAATAATATGTACCTAACATAAAAATATTTTATCAAATCTAACAAAAGAAAGCCTACAAATAGCTTAAATTAAGTATCAATATTTTTAGAATTTCATTGGGTATAGAAAATGACAGTTTAAATAATAGTGGAATGTTTCAAGTTTCTATGATTAATATTTTTTGAATAACATCAAAAATTTAAGTATAATGATAAAATATAATTACCATCAACACTGGTAACTTTATTAAATGTTACTCCTAATATTGCAATGTTTAATCCAGTAGCTAATACTAACAAATGTTTAATGTGAGATTGAAATACGTTTGGTTTAGGTGGTACCAGTGCAACTGCAAAAATTGTTGAGTTCATTCCATCAAAATAAGATAAATCCGTTCTAAAATATAAAATGATTTAATTAAACAATATTATTTAGATGATAGTTAACAAAATATTACCCTTCACTATAGTCCCATAAAAAGAATTCTTGGTCAATTGTGACCCAAACTCGGTTGATACTAGGAAATATTCCCAACTTGCGATGAAAGTTTTGTGCATCTATATCAACAATAAGTTAATCATGTATAGTAAAATTATAAGTTTAAGAATTATCATTCATTATTGTGTGGTAAACAGTGTATGAACATTAAACAAATCGTGCAATTCATAAAAAAAAAAAAAACACCATATAAGAAAATATTATAAAGTAAAAAAAAGTACCATTCCACTGCTCTAATAATGCACCTGGTAGCGGTATCTTATGTCTTGATTTAAGGGGAGTAATCGAAGGCATCCCTAACCCTTCTTTAGGATAATCATATTCTGTACAACCACTAACACTTTGACCTTAAAGTTACACAAAAAATAACGTTTATTTATTTTAATTATTGATGTCATTACAAAATAAAAATATTCCAAAAATACATTGAATAACATGGTTTAGTACTGACTGTTTTTAGTTATCTGCATTTTCTCAATAAGTGTTGGAAATGAGTCATCTGCAGCAAAAAATCTATCCAACATTTTGCCGGATAGATCTAAACTATCTTTGGCCGATATCGATTGATTAATCATGGATATGGAGTTATCCATGGATCTTGAAACATTCAATGTAGAATCCATATCAAATCTAGGTTAAAATGTACCAATAATAACTTATTCAATAATATATTAAAAATGTACTCAAGTTCATTAAGTTCAAAAATTGAGAATACTTACACTTCACTTAACGCAGTAACTTAACTACGATCATAGAAAACTAACAAACCACGATAAAGATAAAACTATTAATTATATCTGATTCGAATTAAAATAACTGACTTTTAACTGATGTTTGATTGAGAATTAATAATACCTGATTCATAGATTTGATTTCAGCTACATCGTGGTATTAAATATTATTAACAAATACTAATAAACAAATAAACAATTTAACGGGCTAAAGACAGTTCTTCCTCTATGATAACATGTCGAGATAATATCCTGGAAGAAACCATAAAACCAGGATGGATCAAAAATATAAATGCATCAACGTTGAAATGTCCCATTTTCCCAAATTTTTTTATTTTTAAATTCAAATATTATTGTAAAATTAAAAATATATTATACAATTTTTAACGATAAATCATTTCAAAAAAAAATTGATAGTTTGGGAGTTTATTTATATTTGTGCTACTCTAACTGGCCATCGTGCTGGATGCTGGTGACCGGTGCCTGACGGCGAAGTGAGGTTCTTTGAGTTTTACAACCGAACCTGTTATAGTGTTATCTATCCGTCAATAATTACATTAAAAATATTATTTAAGATCACAGATATATAAAGTAACTATATATTATATACTTTATATATCTGTGTTTAAGATAAATAAAATTATTAGATATATGGATAGATAATATATAGAGGATAGGCTATTCCAATCATAGACCTTATACTAATAGACATGAATTGCCTATAATGCTAGATCGAGTTTCGCTTCTATATTGTTCTATGCTGGTATCATATCAATGCGCTATACAGTGTACGGTACCGTACTACCGTATACGAGTAAACGAGTAAAGAACGAGCGCCCTCTATATTGCCACGCTCCGCCGACACTAATCTCCTGTCTATTAGTATAGTATAAGGTCTATGATTCCAATACCTACAACCATAGACTCTCTCGGCACGCGAATATTTGTTGAATGGCCATCCTCTATATATTATCTATGGATATACGGATATACCATAGAACAATACTATGACTTCATCCATCCGATGGTATAATATGATCTATTAGTCTATATTACACTATATTATAGAAATCTGTGTTTCGGATATTTATTCAGTTTTAGACGAATTGACTTTGAAACAAAATATAGACTGGTTCATGTTTTTAACTTTTAAATTCACCAACGAGATATTATCATAGAAGATAGAACAGATTAAAATATATAATTTAATGCAACTAGTCAGTTAGTAGTCACTAGTGTAACCACAAACCACGGACTATGATATAATAACTGTGTGTGTTAACCACCTTAACCATAATATTTTTTTACCATTGTATAATATGTTTACCATGCGTATTTATCCTTATCATTTATTACAATACCGCCAAATGCCAATACTAAACAGTGGGTTGTGACTTGTGGTCTGTTAACAATACCTCCATAGCTGTTCCATATTCTATACCTGATGGCGGCCGGCGCCCTTCCGGAATATTGGTGAGAAGTGAGGACTCACGAGGGTCAAAGATACAAACTAAAGTTACAACAAGTCACAACTCGCTATTCAGTAAACGCAGCTACGCAAGTCTGAAGTCGCAAATCAATAGTCAGTACCCACGTAGTCACGTGGCGTCCTGCTCAGAGTTGTTAGCTAAAATCTAATAATGCTTACGGACAAATAACGAAACGAGTGATTCAATTCTATCACACGGCACACTTCAACTGAGTATATATATGTTTATAACAATTATCTGTACTGCTTTTGAAGTCATAAACCTACTTATATCTTAGATGTCATAATATTAAGATTCTTGATTCTTGGTTGGATATGGTGTATTTTTCTTGATTTATGGTTATAACTGCAACAGTGTGTAATAATATATCCATGGTCGTAAGAAACTCTCGATTCATACTCATGCTCGTCCATACACATGTTATTTTAACTTGCATGAGCTAGAAGACTTTGCCAAGCTTGACAAAGTGACGGGAAATTGTGTATTATGAAATTTGAAGTAATCGTCCTTGCTGTTTCACAATTTTTCAATTTGTGTTCGTTTTGATGATCACTGTAAGAACAAAGACTGAACAGTTACATATTGGATAGTTGTAATAATTTGTAAGTCTATAAACTTTATTTTAACGTATGTTATTTATAATGTTAAATTACCTACCATTTTATTACCTTTAAATTAACTCTCCGCTTAAAAAAAAAAAAACTTATCGGTTATTGAGACCACCTATACAATTTTCTTAATAACTCAATTATTTTATTGCTATTTCCACAACAATGGGTTATATTATTTTAAGACATCTCTAATTTGTATATTCTTTACGCTTTAATATTTGTGTTGGGCATACTTATTTTTATTATTTTGTCTTGGAGATTACAGAATTGTCCTTAAATAATATAACGCTGTGTTAACCTGTGTCAGTGGCAATAACAAATTTTAGTTTATCGGAAAATTGTTAAGGCAGGATAAACCAATAATATTTTAATTAAATGCTATAACACATAATAGTTAATATGACACATTTGATTTGCATTTTTTTATCTGACCCACACATGTACTATATATAATGATATATATAATGATAACATTGTTTTATTTGTGTTACACTCCCATCATATTTTTTTTAGTATGTTTGTATGAGCATTTTTATTATTTGAAATTTTTTGTCCAGATTCATATAAGACTCTTATGGGTCATTAAAAACAAATCTGAAACATTTGACACCTTTTGACAATTTTACATATTACAGTTGAACTTAGATTATCTGAACGTCATTTAACAAGACGGTAATAGGGCATAACCCTACGGTAATTATAAACTTTGATTTTAAATTGAATTACTTCGATTAAGTTCATTTCTTTTATTCTATCTATTAAATTAACAATAACTAACTAACTCACGACAGTAATTTTTTAAAAAGCTGTAGTCGTCACTCGTCATGCTCAGAGTCAATTGTCTGTGCACTAAAAATATTGGGTGTATAATCTTCTATATCGATAAAACGATTGCTGGGTGTCAAATGTCCAAACATCATAAAAATGGCAGTAAACATGTTAAGTACCGTTTTACCTTTAGAATAAATTTTAAAACAAGGTATACTTGGGTTACATTTTCTATTCTTAAACAATTATGCGTTATAATAATGCTCTTCTATCCTATTTTAATATCTTGTTAGTAATAAAAATGTCATATGAAATAGATAAATCTCGTATAATCATGGCAGTGGATTTAAATGAAATCAAAATCAATGTAAGGAGCCTGTTAACCAGTTCGCAGAAACCACTCAGTATTTTACAGCTTCAAAGAGATTACCTTGAACAAGAAGGATGTAACTTACCTTATAGAAGTTTAGGTTTTAGTTCAATCATTGAATTGCTTCAAAATATAACCGATGTTGTAACTGTAAGAATAAAATAATATTTTTTTTTTTCATTTATGGTGAAAACTAAATACTAACTAATGAATATGTTTTTTTTTTTAATGTTAGGTGCCACCAAATCCAAATGAATCATCTTTGTTATCCCTTGTCGTTGGCAATAAGACTAACCATTTAAGAATGCTTGTTGTTAAGCAAAAAACGAATACTAGAAAAAAGAAAGCCAAATCATACACAAATAGTCAAAAAGTACACCAAATACATGGAAACAATAATTTTTCTGGATGTAATTCTTATAATAAAAGGATATCTACTAAAACCAACAATTATTCAAACAACAAATTTCAAAATACTAGAAGTGACTTTGATAGATCCAATAATTTTTCTCTAAGTTCTAATCAATTAAACCAGTCATGTTCATCATCTAGTAAAAGTCATTCTGATTTGAATAGAAATGGTTTTAGCCATAATGCCAATTCCAGTTATGGTTATGTGACAGATAAACTACGTTCTGATATAGAAAGATACATACTTGAAAATCAAATGGTAACTTTTTGTATTAAAGTAATAATTTGTGTCAACTGTCATGTGACAGATAAACATTCATTTATTAAATTATTATTGTCTTCTTATTGCACAACATGCCTACTAAAAGCTTATTTTTCAGTTTGACTTAAGTATACACTATGCAGTATGCTAATCTTGCTCTCTATTAGGTTTTAACTTTTCATTATTGTATCTTAACAGTTAATTAAAATATAAATCAAAATTAGTAATTAAAAATATGAGCAAGAATAAATTAAGAAAATTATCTAATATATCATAATCATAATTAGTAATTACCTATAATTATTTATAGGTGATGGTATTTAAAGCACTTGACTTAAATTATAACACTTAATTTTGTTAACTGTTAACATGGTTATACTAACGCTTAAAATCTATTGTAGAAATTATTTTTACTCCAGTTCTTCAGGTTTATGTCAACTTATGTCTTTTTTTTCAGCTGATAACTTTAAATAAATTAAAGGAAATAGTAAAAAATCATCCTGATTATTCGGTTATGGATGTACATAGTATGAATGATTTAAAAGATCGGGTCAAAAGTTTTTTAAATATAAATGATGAAGGCGTTTCTTTAAAAAATAGATTTCACTCTGAAACTAATATACAACGAGTACATTGCAATACAGGTACTTATTAAAATTGATTATAAATAGTACTATTTAGTTTTATTTGTTAGTTCTTTGATTGAAAACACTACAATTTTAATTTTAATTTTTATAATTAGTACAAATTAATTTATGTTTTAAATTAACTTATGATGAAACAATAGTTTCAGGGAATCTTCATGAATATTATGTTTTAATTTAAAATGTAATGCCAATTGTTTGATTTTTTTTAATGTTTCTTAAATCCTTAAATATTGTTAAAAATCACAATTGATTAGAAATGTAAAATATATTAGTATTTTTAAAGGATTTGATCAAGATCATTATTATAAATACTTCTTACCTTAAAACCTTTATATTTCATTGTATTAAAAATTGTTGTTAAGTTGTCATTAATTATAATTGATAAAATCCACGTCAAACGTACTGGTGTTTGGTGACTTCACCCACCAACAGGTGTTCAGCACCTTGTACCAACAATTTATTTGGCCTCGCTATACCTAAGGAATCAGGTTTTTCATGCAAACTTTACCTAAAATATAATCTTTCAATTGGTTATTGGCAACTAGGGGGTGGAGTCCGACTACCGACAGTACGTTTGACGTGGACTCTAGTTATTTTAATGTTGAAATGCGTATGATGTACTATTACATTGTAATAAACTATATTGTGAAGTATATTAATTCATTATAATTTACAGATGCACAAACTAAGCCTTTAAGACCATCTGATGCTAATAAATTATCATATGAAAATTCACTACTGAATATAAGTCAAATTAACGCTGATAGTAAAAATGTGATAAATTCAAGACCATATGAATGGAATGATCAAAAAGTAGTATCTGAATTGTTTACGCGGTTAAAACTTGAAGAACCGAAAGAATATACACCTCATAGTATATATAAAAATGATAGTTGTTATGGAATGAATAGTAAAAATAATACATTAATTGAATCTTCAACAGACTATATAGATATGTGTAAAAATCAAAGTTTGATGAGAACATTTCAAAGTGGTTTTAATAATACCGATAAAAACTCTGACGTTGCTAAAGCTCATTTAATAAAAAATATTGAATATGTAAAAAAACAAACAGAAATAAGAAAAAATAAAAACTTTGATGCAGAACTTGTAAATGAAAAGAAATCTGAGTCGTGTTCTATTACTGTAAGTACGAATTATAAAATGTACGTAATCAATTTGTCCCAATATAATATAGATATAATATTTTTTTTAAAATACACATTTTTAATATCGATGACAAAATCATAGCTTTTTTCTTTGTATTAAAAGTATTTAACAATTATTGACTTAAACAAAAATATTAAGAAAATAATAAGTTTTTGGTTCAAATATCTATCTTAATATGTAATTTTTTTGAGGAATATCAAACTAAAAATCATTTATTTTTAAAAAAAACTAAATTAAGATGTCAATTAATTTAATTTACTAACGGTAAACAAGGGTTAGGTACTAACGGTTTTTAATTTAAAGTCTGAATATTTAGTTAGAAGAAAATTTGAGAGGCATTAGTTAAGTTAATTTTATTTGTGTATTATTTTTCAAAGCTTTGTTTTAATATTGGGTAGTTTTTAATTTTCCCATAATTGTATACTATGCATTTAGTTAGAATTAATTAAGATTTTTACAATGAGAAGCTAAGTTTTGATTTCACTAATTACAATATTTCCATCGATAATTATTATTTTATTAGTATCCTCTATTTACTATAACACTAAACATTTCTTTTAAAGTTAGTGACTCAGGTTTGGGAATGGCCTGGCCCTATGACTAAGATTTGACCCCACAAAAAATATCCCTTATTGATTTAAATATGAGCCCTCTATGGGTTATTTAAAGTTAATAGTTTTGTTAGGTGGGCTGTAGCCCTCCCCCCCCAGAACAACCCCCACTTTAACACTAGTTGTGCCTATGTTTTTAAAGTAATCATTTTACATTTTGAATGGAGCGATTACAATGATGTGTGTTTTTCTTAAAATTAATGTTTGTGTCTTGTTCACAATAAGAAGTCAAAATAATACTTAGACATTCATTTTCAGAATCTTTTTTGATGGTAAAATAAATCTAGTTAGTGCATGAGGGAGGCCAATATTTAAAATTCCCAGTAGTTTTCAAAAGCGCCGGTAAAAACATAAAAATCAAGGAAAAACGGGATTTATTCACAAAATTGATTTTGGTTTTTGGTGTAACTCTAATACAAATTACTGTAGATGAATTACATTTTCATCAAATGTTTATTTTATCATTTTCTACACACCATAGTATTTTAAAAATATTTTGACTCATTTGTAGTTGTTTACAGACATTTTCAAATTTCAATTTTTTTATTTTTAAATGTCAATAAAATGTTATTTGTTGGGTCAAAAAGCATATAAATGTAATATAATACTCCTGATATATTGTTACAGTAGCTGTTGAAAATATTAAAAATACATAGGCATATTTTTTTTATAAACATTAAAGTTTGAATTTTGACAAAAATAATCAGTCTCAAAATGTATCAATCATTGTAATTAAAAATTATGTTAAATTTTTATAACTAAGGAGTGAAAATTTAAAACAATGATTCTCAGAAATAGTTCATACTGTAACCAAAAAATTTAAAAAAAATATATGAACGCAGTTATTTTTTATAGACATTTTAAATTCAAATTTTTACAAATTCACATATTAAAACGAAGAATAATGATTTTAACTGTTTTGTTGTAATTTAAAAATATTATTCGTGAATATATGAAACTTTTTAAGTATATTATTATATTTTAAAATTACAATGACATTTTCAAATTTAATTTTTTTGCCAAAAATGAATTTAACCTACTGCAGTAGATGTATGACTAATGCCTAATACTAAAATTAATTACTTTAATCACAATAATATCATAAAATATACCTACTTAGTAATTTTATTGGCTGACAGACTGTAAATTTGTAAGTTAATTAATTATATTAACTCAATCCTATTTGATACTATGTATTACAAAACTGTATTATTGCAGTCTGGTCTACGCTAAGAATCGTTTTTCTTTACAATTATATTATATCATTGAATTCAAATTTAATACCATCCGTTACAGTGACCCACAAAGCGACATCCACTTACCCGCTTTTTAGCAATAACTCTGTTTATATTAAAAAATTTATATTTTTAGGTGAGTAGTGATAATTCTTCAAACAATTCAAATTCATTTTTACATTCTACTCCAAAGAAAAATAATAATGGTAAGTATAGTTGTTTTAATAATTTATATAAATTCTTAAGTATCTGTTTTAATTTAATCCATTTCAGTATGAAGTTTGGTTTCTTTATAATGTTTTTAACTTGGCTTTTGGGCTTGAGAGTTGTATATTCTTCTATACATATATTATTGAAGACCAAGTTAAATATCTGTGCAAGTTAAAAGAAACTGAATTAGCTATTAATCAAATTGATTTTGTAACCTTTTAATTTTATATGTTTTTTAATTCTTTAAATGGAAAACTATTTTAGATGTGAGATTTCTTACTGTGGCAGTGTGGTGTAATAGATTCTTCTTCTTCAGGTGTCTATCCGATTTCAAATGTTGGCGACCATTCCAGCAATGCTCTCTCTGTCGGTAGAGACGCGAAACAATTCTGACGAGCTCTTTTCTAACTATTCTCTTAGATTATGAAGCCATGATTTTCTTCTTCTGCTAGGTCCTCTTTTTCCGTATATTTTCCCTTGCAAAATGGCAAAGTATTGAATACCTACTCTCATTCCTCATTATGTGCCCTGGGTATTGGAGCTTTCTGATGTTTACTATCTCAGTATCCTCGTTCATTCTCCCAAGTACTTCGGCGTATTCAATTGTTTAGTAGATTATTGAACCGATTATCACTAGTTTTTATTTATTTATCATAGGTATTAAAAGCTTTTATTAATGATTTTGACATTATTCACCAAAAGTTTTGTGCTATACTATTATTTTTTATAATCACATTAAGTGCTTGTTCCTTAATAAATATTAATTGATTTCACTTATTTAAAAGCTATTTGTAAATTTGTAAGTAAATTAATTATATTAACTTGATACTATGTATTACAAAACTGCATTATTAGTCACTGTATATGTTTTGTGTGAAAAATGCTCATTAGGAGAATTTTTAGCTTTTTATGCTTTACATAATATATTACTTAAGCATAAGAACAAAAATTTAAAAATCTCTAATAATGCTGATACTTATTTATTTGATGTATAATATTATTAAATTCATTAATTATTTTTTATTTTCAAACATAGATAAAATTACATTCAATGGCAACCAATTTCTTCCTGAATTAGTGAGGTTAAATATTGAAAGAATATTCAAAGTGTACTGTAATGGTGTGAATATTGAGAATTTCAAGTTTATTTATATTGTAAGTTTGTACTATAATTTCAATACCATATCAGTTTGTACCTTCTTAATATTTATTTTGTGTTGGTTTTCAGGAATTGTACAATACTATTTTGGATTTTAATAATTATGGTTTTGAGTCAATCGAACATATGTTAAAGGAATTAGATCAAATTATTGAAGTGCGAAATAATGTATTGTACCCAAAAAATGAATTTAAATTGTATGATAAAGACTACTTAGTAGATGACAATGTAATTAAACAAGTTTGGTTGAAGTTTTAATCTTTAAAACTTAGAATGCATAAAATAACAAGGACACAATAACCACATATATTGTTAGCTTTATCTAACACCCGTAAAACAGCAATTGTACTTGCATTATTAGGCTAATTTTGTTGTAATACAAAGTAGATTTAACATATAATATCACTATTGACTACTATTCTCTATCTATAAATTGGTTGAGCAAGCCTAAATTTGTATTCGTGATATAAATATTAAGTATTAATTTTGATAATAAAAAGCAGAATTGTATCACATTAATATATTGAGTATCTTTCGATAAAATTCTTTTATGAAATACTGTATACTTCATATTATAATTGTATCAAAGATACTGCCCAACCCTGAATTTACCTGAATCTATTATCTCAGTAAAATAAGATTTGACTTTTTTAATAGTATGGTTTTACCGGTACATTTACCGTGTTAAGTTCTGTAAGATAGAAAAAAACTTGTGGGTGTTCTGAATACATTTACCTTTAACTAAATGATAAAATATTTTCAGAAATGCTTGTTAAAAAATATTTGTTTAAATAATGAAACAATTTCTACAACCATAGAACAGCCAATATTATCTTTTAATCAGGACAAAACAAAAATGCTGTTGCTTACAACATATAACCCAAGTTCATTTTATTTACAATTGCAATTTGTGGAATTTGGCCGTTTACAAGTTCAAATGCAGTAAATATTAAAAACAATAGTAACCATTTACTATTTCATTTATTCTTTTTAACTTTTTCTAGATATTTTTATGAAACTAAGAATACACATTATTTGGTTAAACCAGACCAAATATTACCAGGTCTATTTTATGCAACATCCTATACTTCATTTTTGAATCTAAAACTGTGGTATCGAATTAGAGTTTTAAGAGAAATTAATTCAACCACTGTTGAAGTAAGTGTTACACTAAAAAAAATTTAATTTATTGCTTACAATATGTATATTATTAATTATGTTTACTAGGTAATTCATGTGGACTATGGAATTATTGATAATATACCTAAAACTGAATTAAGATTTTTGAATTATAAATTTTGTAGTTTACCATGTCAAGCGATCCATTGTTGTTTGACTGGTTATAATGAACTTGATTCGATTGCACCAGAAATTACAAAAGCATTTTTAGAAATGATTAATGTTAATAAGCAGGTTTTGGTTATGATTGATGATCATTTTATATTGGTAAGTTTTAAAATTACAATAATACAAAGCTAGCATATGCTAGACTAAGGGTTATCAAAAAAATAATTATTTAAAATACGTTTTGTGAATGGTGCCGCTAAATCTGTTGTTAATTATGGTTAGGTTAAGTACCTGGTTAGGTACCTAAACTGCTTACACTTTAAACTGGGCCTTAGTATATCATATTGATATAGTATTAAAACAGTGAAATACAGGTGTTACAGGAAGATCTGACAAATTAAACAATTTTTTTTTTAACTAATATTTTTTTATTTATTTTTATATATAATTTATTGACACTTGCGCTGCATCAACATTCAACATGTATCATATTATGCCTAACATTTTTGATTTTTTTTAAATACTGAAAATAAAAAAATTTAAATCTGATTTAATTAAATAGCCAATTTGAAAATTTGATTTTTAGAAAAAAATGTAGGAACATTTATTTAAGTTCTGTATTTTTTATAATTTTTGAAATCTCATTATTTTTGTTAAATAAAGTTGATTCAGTTGTAAAAAAATTCAAAAAGTATTAACTTGTTAAATTATTTTGTGAGAATTTTTAAGTAAGAACTTATTAAAATCTAATTTTTATTTTTTAAATAATTCACCACAGATAAATGTTTTTACAACCAAGTTTCCTAAAAACTAGATTTACAAATTGGCTATTTTCAATTTTATTTTCTGTATTAAAGATATAAAAATATTGATCAGAAAAAAAAGTTTTGGATTTTTTCAGGTCTTCTTGTTACACCTAAGATTAATACAATATATTAATAAATCATAAATTGTAATATTTATTATACACTTGTACAGTTGTACATAAAGATTATAAATTATAAGTTATAATTAAATGCTCATGTAAGGCTTGAGTTGTTAATATAAAAATGGTCTGGATAAAATGTTTGATTATGACTTGAAAATGTCCACTCGTATGAATACAGTAATACACATTTAAAACCAAACTTCAGTTAACAACATAAATACAATAATACAAAAACTAAATAAATAATAATTTAATATTAATTATATTCCTTTTTATTTAGAGTAAACAGTGCCAAATCTTCCATGTCACCTTGTTTCAATATAAATCTAGTAATCCAAAAAAACTAGAAAATATTAACAACGACTTGTAAGTACCTACCTATTTAAATTTTAAGTATACTATACGAATTTAATTACTAGAGAATAGGGATAAATCTGTTCAATTCATTCAAATTTTATTTTTACAATACGTCTGGCTAAATAACCCTTTATTCCGAAATAGCATAACGGAGGTAGCGTGGCCGAGCGGTCTAAGGCGCTGGTTTAAGGCACCAGTCTCTTCGGAGGCGTGGGTTCGAATCCCACCGCTGCCACAGAATTTTTTCAATTTTTTTACTTTTTACCATTTCATGTTATTTTTTGCAATCAAAACAAAACCCTTCGTTTTTTAATTTTTCAAACAAGGTTTGAAATTATTATTAGTTATTATAATATTCAGTATTTTTTTCACTAGGTCAATATGAGTGAATATGAGTATTCAAAATATTGTCAACGTTGATCCTTGTACGCGGACAAAGTCAAAACAATTGTCTCGTTAATATTATTTTAATTAAACTTATAGTTCGGTATTTGATAAAAGATACACAGTGTATATATGAAATTATAACCGTGTATGAGAATTAAGAAGGGTTCGATTTCAAAAAAAAAATTTCGCTAAGTCCGAAAAATAAGGCCTACAACATTTATTTCAGAAAACTAAATCGGCAATTGTAATCATCGAGCGGTTTTTCGACCATGGCGGCAGTCGATTTAGTTAAAATATCTAATACACTACACATACCTATCAATCCAAAACGTTCAATAAACGACTATAGAAAAAAAACTAGGTTTTTACGATATTTTAATTTTTAAGTGAGTTATGAGTTTGTACAACATAATTATTTGAAAATGTTAATAATTCACTTAAAAATTAAAATGTCGTAAAAACCAACGAGAGAACACAGTTTATTTGTTACTTAATAGTTTGATATAGGTCAATTCACTCTAATAGTCTAATATCAAAACTGACATCCGAAAGCACCCTATTTAAACTAGCGAACGAAAATTTGGTAATTCGCACGTTTGTAAGACGGAGACAACAAAGACGTACGTTTTTTTGAGTGGTTAGTTAGAGTTATCTGGTAGGGGTATACTTTGAAAAAAGAGGTTGGATTATTTAGTGATTGTATATATTATTGTTTCATAACCACTGATAATTTTTGGATAATATTTAAATCATATTAATTTAACTTGTACCAGCTACCAATGCTACCATATTAGTAATAACAATATAAAGTATCCTAGGCTGACAAACCGTTTCCGCTCAGAATCTTTTTCGTATACAATGATATTGTGGTATCAAATTTTTTTAAATTTCACACCATCCTTCACAGTAATCCACTTGTAACCTACTGTCCTATTGTAAAGCAGAGCAATACCCACTTACCCTCTTTTTTACTGTATATATTGTAGTGATTTTTCTAAAATTTTACAGAACTGTATGGCACTTGAATCGTTAAGACCATAGACTTCAAGACAACTTTTAACAGAAAAGACAGTATATTAGATGCTGCTGTTAATTATTCAATTCACCGCAGATGATTTTATTATTCAACTTATGAGTATAAGTTATAACTGTTACAAGTATCTAAGTTGTATTTGATTACTTTTAGTTTTTATATTAGCTGCTGTAATATTATTATATTTTCTTTTTTAAAGTGTTTTCTTTCAGTTGACCAATGCTTGTTGCGGTCACATTTTAATATGTAATTCATTACGTTTAAATCAGCTGATACATATTAACAATATAAACATAATATGGGACCCGTTTTGTACTAGTTAAAAACGTGAAATAAAATTATTGTGCGTACCGCTCGCCCACCCATGTACTCAATAAAATGTACGCGTGCTTAAAATAAATTCACCACACTCCCACCCACAAAAAAGAGCCATTGTATATATTATTATTTCGTCGTCAATGCCGTCGTATATCACATGACGTTTATGTGCTTATACGATTTATTCGCGATGTTTCTACAGCTATTGTTTGTTCGAGATTTATGTCTACGAAAAATAATACAATAACGTTCGCAATGTTTTTAAAAATAAAAACAAAAACGATTAGTATGTAACAAAATCGTGTTTTCTTGTGCCAATATACAGTTAATGTTCTCTATATAATACTGTCTCTACGTGCATACGGCTCGTCGGTAGGTATACCTATTATTCACATTTTCGCAGTTGCCATAGGACATAATATCTGCTATTACATTCGATTATAAATTATCGTATTAATAATTATTTGGTTTGCGATTGCAATAAATCGTACGCTTAAAATTATACAATGCGTGGCTATGTGTTTTCGTGTACCGCGACGACGTCATATATCACTAAAATTATTTTTATAATATTGTAGTATCATACTATTGATATTTATACTATGAAAAATATCGCTTCTATTAAACAGTTTAATGGTTAGGTAACCTTATAATATTATTATATTATTAATTGTTTACATAATATGACATTGTACTATGACGTTATTTAAATTTATATTTCATGATCGTGTAATCAATACCTTTATTATTATGTATTTTTTTTTCTTAAATACATTTTTTCTCAAATCATTGTTAAGTACAAAAATATATATTGTGTTCTTTTTTTCATCATATATTGATAACCGGTTGTTCCTGTGCGGTTAGGAGTCCCAGAAACTGAACTGTATGAACAAATTAAAAAGAACTATTTTCGTGGGACATGCTAGTTTTTTTTCACTGTATAGGTATACATAATTTTCAATAAGTCACTACTTTGTCATCGTTTAATGGTTTGTATGATTTTTATACGGGTGCTTCATTTTCATCGTTTCTGATCAATTCGATTGTCCGAGATAGATCTTCGTAAACCAGTCTCACAACGATCGCGGTGAGACGAAATCCTATAATCCCCTGCACTAAGGCCAGACCCCGTTCTACATTTTCCAACAGTGAATATTGTTTATTGGCTATTATTGTACGAAGAATAAAGAGTTTTCATTATTTTGAGCCTTAAATATGATGTGCTCAGTGTCTATAGATAGTGTATACACATACACCAAAAAAAATCCCTCCTCCCCCGGAATTCGTTTTCTGCAGTTATGGCCTTGATAATATTTTCTATTTTAGACGTGTATGCAATCATACAATGTAATATATACCTATATTATCACAATTATTTTTTTGGCATATCATTAAAAAATCTATAAGCATGTTAGTAGCCTGATTGATAAACTAAAAAAAAAACTATTTATTTTTGATTATTTTAATTGATTGTTGTGTTGGTAAGTAAAAAACACGTTGGAAAGGTGGGAATAACAAATATTACACTATTTTAGGGTCAATGAACTTTTTAACGTAAAAATATACGTTTTAACCTGTGGTAACTTGTTACTTATAAAGTTATAGCTTTATAAGTATTACTAAAAAAGTAAATTATTTATTTAACATCATATTCAGAGAAATGTTTTCATATTTAGAAAAAAAAATCAAACATTTGTTTGAAATCAAATTATCCAGTTCCATTGATCAACTTCCAATGTGAAAAACCGGAGAAGTCGTACTCTAGTAACAAAGGTAACTAGGGTTAAAAAAATATCTAACCTTTAGAATTAAAACCGGTGATCTCGTTAAAAAAATAAAAACTTAAAAAATATAAATTGTTCAGTAAGTATTGTTTTTTGCTATAAATTCTAGCAGCGTAAGATATACTATGAGTTTCCTGTGGAAATAATCGTCCAATATTCCAATACAGGCGAAGGTATGTAATGAGTAGGGCCCGGATTTTTATGCAAAAATTATTGTTAAATATGCACATATTTATGCACTCAAAAATTCAAAAATATGCAAAAAATATGCAAAAAATTCTTTATTGTGCGTAAAAAAAATGAACATCTTCAAACAATTAAAAAATATATTATGTGAAAAAAATAGATTAAATAAATTAAATAAATGCAAAATTAATAAAATAATAACAAAAAATGTAATATTAATTTTGGAACGAGTACCAACAGGAGGTTACGAAATGTCTTTTTATATTTTCAAATTCGAAATTTCTACGGTTGTCACGTAACATAGATTTGTATTTTAAAAACTTCTTTTTATGTTATAAGAACGATAGGTGCATACTTAAAACAAGAAATGTCTTCAGGTGTCAACTCTTCAATGCCTTCATTTTCATTGCTTATTTCTCCGCTTAATATTCTACAAATTTTTATAATTTGGGAATACCCTGGATTCATCGATAATACTTGCATTAGTTTAAGTTTAGCAAATTCTATGCCTATTCTTTTCTACTTAATGTTTTCAATGTGTTTTGATGTTCCTAAATGTTGAGTAATCTGTGATTTTCTATCACACGATACGTTGGTTTCACAAAAAGTACAAAATAATATTGCTCCATCTGTACGAAAGATACCTGGGTAATCTCTCACGTAACAATGAACTTTCTTTACTTTTGGCATTTTACAGAAAAATAAAAATATTATTTTATACGAACACAAAAACTGTGTAGTTACACCAACAAATTACCGTCACTAACTAATTAAAATACACAAGCCGTGCATATTGCGTGTGCGTATACCTAATAGGTGCAGATAAGTTATCTGAGATAAATACATGAACACGCGGACTGTTGATAAAAATCAGCGACGGCAATTTCCCAATTACTTAAAATAACTTTTATGTCGACATCAAACTCGTCTTGAAATAAAAAATCAAAAAAATCATCAACTATTAATAAAAAATGCAACTTTTATGCAATTATATAGAAATATGCAATTAATATGCATTTTCATTCAAATATGCAATTAATATGCATTTTCATTCAAATATGCAAAAATAAATATTGATAGCAGAATCTACGTATTACGAAACGTCAATATATTTAATCAGAATTTCTATAAGTCAAATGTAGAAGAATATGCATTTGCATAAAAATCCGGGCCCTAGTAATGAGTGTGTGCCGACTGTCGAGTATACGCAAATCAAGAGGACGCTACACCTGTGCGTGCGCATTGTCTTCGTCTTATACACATGTAAAACATAACAAAAACTGTTTAGCGAGGGTAAGAACCACTCGGGCTGTAATCCAAGCTAAACAGCCAAATTTTCACAGTATAAAGAGGTCAGAACTAAAAAAGTTATTCCAGTTTGAAAACCTCAAAAATAATGCATTTTTAAACAATAAGCATTTTTTTTCGTATTTGTGATATCGAAATAAATAAAACAAGCTAAAAAAAATGGTCTCCTATTTATAGTATAACAATTTGGTAGCTTAGCTTGGTTAATTTGGTTACTACAGTTTAAGTGGTTCTTACCCGTGACAAACAATTTTTGCTATGTTTTAAATTTGTAAGGTGGAGATAACATATATGCGGGTGTAAGGCGTCCTCTTAATAATATATAATTAAATACGTATATAATAATATATCCTTATTATCCGGCTATCTGTTTAGAACATGGTCAGTATATTTTTTGACTTTCGACTATTACAGACATAGGTTATTCATTCATTGTCTACTACTATATCATTGTCGTGGTTTTCTGGCCGCGCCGTGCCCATCTTGTGCGTACCACACGCGGAACATAACATACATAATAATAATAATTACGACCGCGTGATGCGAACATAATATGCGATGCCGGTACCTAAATAATTATGACCAAGTACCAACGCGTCTGAGACGGTTTTCCCATACGACATTCGCACGCATAAAATAGTATAATATTATGCACTCGCCATTCACGTATATTATTATATTATATAGTTTTGCGTATACACAACAATATTATCATAATATCACGTGAACATGAAAACCTTTACTTCATCTTCACAGATCGGGCGTGTATGTTGTATAGGCGTATGTAATAATGAGCTGTTTGACGCACATGACGCGCCTCCTCGCGTGTGTAGGTACACGCCAATATTATAGGTACCTATCCGCACTATACGACATACTATTATGTTTTATTTTCCGGCTGGTTAATTTGACGTGCACACCCATCTGAACTGCGGGGGTGGCGTGTGTTAAGAGTTTTAATAATTTTCACATACCTATTTGTCTTAATATATTGCTTGGAAACTAGACACAAAAAATATATAATATTGTCCATGTTCTTGACATTTGTCAAAATTAATCAATTCATTAATATTACGGCGATGACGCTAATATTAAAAAAAAATTAAATTATGCTCCCAAGTATACAGCACTTCTACGGTAATATAGGTATTAATAATTTAATAATTTGTCGATGAATTATGTTAGTCAAGTGTGGGAATAATATCAGGTAGAAAAATATTTATGGCGAATATGTGAATAATTACAGACGTGGGGATATAATACAAATGGGGAGATTTTAGATGACAATAAATTAAAGAAAATAGATTGTGATGGCATTCTTGAGTATATACATGTACCTATATAATTATATCAAATAACTAGTCCTGGAGTAATGTGTCCTCTGTCCAGATATGAGAAAAACTATGTTAAGCAGTATGAATATGGTGTTACGAGATTGGAAGCAGCAACTATGTACTTGTGATATTATTATATTACCTATAATCCAAATATTTAATATTGGAGAGAAGTAAAATCTGGGGAGGGGGTGTATTTTCTCATAAATCAGGTTTCATTCTTAGACATTTAAATTGTCAAGTATACATTGGCATAGGTGCCAATACACTATTTTTAGTCGGGTATGGTAGATATGTATTATAGTGTATTGACTAAGCTATTTTACTTGTATTATTATATATGTACTCGCCACTCGCGTATATTATATCATAGTTTTGCGTATACACAATAATATTGCAATATCACACGAACATTAAAACCTATACCTCATATCCACCTGTCGGGTGTGTATGTTATAAAGGCGTACATAATATGGGCCCGCTGTTTGACGCGCCTCCTCGCGTATTTGCACACGCCAATATTATAGGTACCTATCCGCTGCGCAAGATTGTATATTTTATTTTTCGGCTGGCGAATGTGACGTGCACACCTCTCTGAAATGCGGGGGCGTCGTGTGTGCGTGCGAATAAAATTACAATAAATTACGTACATGCGATTTCATTTTGTTTTTCCATTATTGAATATTCGGCGCGTTCAGACCGATTGCCGAAAAATACCGAGTACCGACATGTAACTTTATTTTTTCCGTTATGTCTAATTATTTATAATGCCGTGGGTAGATAGGTAGGACGGTATAGGAATGATCCAGACGTGCAGTATTTAACATATAATAAGGGTTGCATGTGCTTTGAACGTTATAATTTAATATAATATTAGGTATAGGTACATGATAAACGCCAGCGGATGTGGACTGGACTGCAGTTGGGCAAATTCCCACTGCAGGGCCACTATATATTCTCGATCGTGTCTAGGTTTTGGGCCCATCTATGTCCTATATAATATTATCAATATTATAACAGTATATGTTTATTGCGCTGGAGGCTAATAATAATTGGAACAAAAATTATATTAAATACATATACCTAGGTAATTATGATTATATTAATTTATTTGTTGATTTAGATAATTTAAATCTGTAAGAAGTATTATGTCGAGTACTTATTACTTTAAAACTCAATAACCCAAACAGTATAGGTATTTCGTATAGTCTGTATAGATTATTTTTAATTTCAATAGTTTTAGGTACCTGTGCGCCGTGCTATGCTTCAGAAGTTCAGTTCCAAAACTCACCAAAATTCGGTAAGGTATAGGTACTTAGCAATATAGTCATCAGTTCTTGTGATATTAAAAAACTGGTTGTATTGTACACCTTTATGTTTTATAATAAACTAATAATACCTACTTAGGTATATATTTTTAAGTAAACAAAAATGAATACTATATATTTCTAACTAATGATATAAATTTCATATTTAAGAGGAGAATTATACTTTTCTTGGACAGTTGACGCACTCGTAGACATTGTTTTATATTGGATAACGAATATATTTTATCTGTGAACAGTGTGGACATTTTTAGTCCAATTGAATACCTAGAGAAAAGAGGCAGACCCGCGTGGGCTGGTGTGCAGGTGTCAAATCTAGTGATCCGCGTTATCTAAAAAAGAAAGAAATACAGTAGTAATAGTAAGTACTAAGTAGGTACTAGACCTACGACCTACTTATATTAAATACTATACATACTTACTAATAGTAAGTTACTATACCTATTACTTATTAGCCCTGCTACTGCAGACTAGTAAACTATAGTAGAAGTATACAACTACTCACAATTGAACTACCACGATATTATATCAATTGATACCGTCGGTACTCGGTACACAGCCCAGCAGGTTTAGTATAAGTAGTTAATAACGTTCAAAACGATTCTGTGCATAATCGTGTGCATAGATTATATAAGTATAAATCTAATCTAACCTATCTTGCATTTCAGCGAAAAATTATACGCTTTAAGCCCCTAAGGTTTAGTCGTAACTAATATTTATGTAGGTATCTACTAACTACCAAGTATTATAATTTTATTCTATTATGGCGTATGGCTGCAGTGACCAGTGAATAATTGGGTACGTTTTCTAAACTTTGTTTGGTTAAAAAAAAATTAATCGAAAATTAAAACAACGAATAAAGTAAAAAGTAAAAATTATATTTTTTTATCGTATGTAAATTATTAAATTTGTAATTATGGTACTGTCAGGTTTATTTACATTTTATAATAACCTGCTCGTGGATAAATCATATTTTGAATTGCCTTGGGTGATGCAAAATTCTTTTAACCATCGAATTCATCGCGAATGAAAAGTTTAACAATATAATAATAATTAATAACTATTATAATGATACAATAGTTTGAATATAATATTGCCGAATTTTGAAGCATTGGACCTCGAGACATCTACTTTTAGTGTATCATAATTTGAATTTGATAATAAGGTGTACCTACCTAAGACACTAAACATAAAGCACAAACTCATAGTACGACAGGTAACGAATTATTAATGAGAAACTGGTTTACGTTGTCACGTAAATTGCGTATTTAGCAATCCCAATAAATTTTATTATATTAAAAATGAGAAATGTAGTAAAAATGTATATTATAGTCAGGTTTTAGTTTTCAATTTCTATGGTATTTGGGTCTTGAACTTTGAAGGTGAATATACCTACTTAATGTAATTAATTGTTTATGGGATTAGTAATTCACGGACAGGTATAATAACAACGACTGTTCCTACAAATTATTGCTTAGGTCTCGCCCATCATTGTCTTATATAGATTGTTAATACTCGATGGGCTTAAAGCCCATATTATTTGTATAATATATTATATTTATTATTTATTACAAAATACAATATCATATATTCATATATAATTGTAAATATCAAAATTTGTTTCTATCATTTTATACTATAATTTACTTTATTGTTATAAATAATTTTATTTATTACTTGTATATTTTACCTCCCCAATTTTACGGGATGTATATTTTAATCGTGTATATATTAACATAATATGAAGGCAACTGGTACATTCGCAACTCTTTTCAACCAAATATGATAAAATAGTTTCCTTTTTTTGCCTAAAACTAATTGTATTCTTTTCGCCCACAGTTTCACGTTCAACATTTTTTGAAAAGCACTATCTCAAAATGATTTATTTTTGATGTCATTTTATAACTAATTAAGATACCAATTCGAGTAATAGTGGGTATATAGGTATGTTATTAACAAAAGTTGTTATTATAATTTTCCACCAATTTTTACGTAGTTGGCTGTAATACAAGAAGTACAAACTGATTTGTATATTAAATTAAATAGTAAATGTACTTGCAACACTTTCCTAAAGATATAAAAATAAAAGAACGTCAAATAAAAAGAAAGATAAAGTCCAACAGTATAATAGAGGAGAGTTAAGTCGGTATGAGTTTATATATAGATTTACTATAGCATTCATCTAGGTACCTATACAAAAAATTTTAATTTTAATTAGATTCATATACATGGCTTAACATTTTTTTTGACAACGCCATAAGAATTAATGACAAATACAGTAAATAGTCATTAGTTATAGTAATAGGGGTACCTATGCAACATGACTTTAATAAATCTATTTTGAGACATTGATTTCCAAAATGTTAAAAATGGAACAGTTGGAAAAAAGAATGCTTATTTCTAGGCGAAAAGAAGAAACTATTTTATCATATTTGGTCGAAAAGAGGAACGTAGTTTTTGGGTGAAATGAGTACCGCTCATTCGGTTGAGGCGAACCGGCACATTTTGCTCTAGGTAGTTAGCGGGGAAATTGCTGTAAAAAAAAGGTACTTTTGGGGGCAACTGGTATATGCCCCGGGAATGCTCTCAAACAGGGATTTTGAATAGAATGTATCGAGTTCGTACCACGGTCTCAGCGGACCAATTTTTTTCGATTTTTTTGATATTTTAGAGTTAAACTATACACTTATGTATACGCATCATGGGGGGTCCATTATCTACAAAAACCTAGCAATAACATTGCCGTGTCCAGTTAGTATAATTACAATAGTGAAAAAGTAATAAAATATTAATTTATATTTTAGGATTTTTTGTCTGAAAATTAAAAATGTTCTCGGACATTTTGTCCAACTTTTTTCAAAATGTACATTTTATTCCTGGATTTTTTGACCGATTACCATTATAAAGAGATAGTCTCAGATAGGTACCTATACTGTTATTTTGAAAGTAAACTGCGTTAGGTTATGATCGATAAATTCAAGATCTCGTTAAAAATATAGAATTGCATAGATATTTTATTAGATACGTTTTATGTGTTTTACATTATTGCATTGAGTCATAGTTTTTTAAAAATTATTTCAACAAAACGATAAATAGCATTGTACGTTTTGCTACAGTGTAAATCAAATAATAATATAAACTTGTATCAAATAATTATTATTTGTTGTTTAATATTATACCCACGTGTAGATATGAAAATGTTTTACCTTTTAAGCATACATAATAATATTTACATTCACGTATATAAATATGTACTTAATATGAATGTTGTTTTTATGTTTTCAAAATTATTGTTTAAAAATTCGTCACAAATCACAGACAGCGGTGTGTTAACTGTTCAGTTAGAAAAAAAATTCGTTGATATTATAACTATATAAGTCATAAATATAAAAATTATAACATATTACTCATGAGTCATTAGGTACTCGTTAGTCGTTATAGTCATTACCTTATAGATACATATAATGAACGATAAAAATAAAATAATTTGAATCATAATTCCAGTATCTACCACTGGTACCTGAGATAATATATATATTTAAACGTTATGTGGCCATGCAGATTGCATATGAAACGTTTCGTTTTATTTACGATAGCAACGTTTATTTATATGATAAAATATTTATAACGTGTTCGGAATGACCCACCAAATTTATAATTTTGACCTGCATTCTTATCAATCTACAGGATAATAAAAATTTTGTTAAGTTAGTTGTAAGTAATATACTTCACCTAAGGGTTATACGTCTTGTAATTATTATGACGCTTTTATAAACAAAGAATTTCAGATAAATAATATGGAACGAGATAAAAAGATAAAAATATACTTGGACATATGAAGATATAGAATATTTGTCTATTTGGCGTTCGCACTGGAACTATAATTATTATACCATTTATACGTATTATCAACTCACATAACACGCTAAGTCCTAATAATAAGTATTATTTCATAATGACTCGTTATTCATACTTCTTAACACCATCACGAAACGCGTAAGCAGATTAAAATTACAGTTAAATCAGCCAAGTATCTCGATAAACTATTATCTTGGAAATAAACTATGGGTATATAATAAGTAATAACATTATATATTATTTTTCAAACACTAATGATCACAAAACCGAATTCGACACGATAGTGGTCGTGGTCATGTGGAATTAACATTTATTTTTTTATTTTTTAGATTCTGAGAGGAGCGACGAATGTATTGATTTTACAACGTTGTGTGTTTCTTTTTTTTTGTGTGTCCGTCATTACGATTTGGGGCAGTAAAACTGTCAATAGTTTCCCAAAATTCCCTATACCCTATTTTCTATGAACGATAAAATTTTCAAAATATTTTGATTTGTTTTGAACTGTTTATGGACATTTTCAGTTTCCAATCTTTTTAGTTTTATTTTCCATGAATGTCGATAAAATTTTATTTGTTCGGTAAAAAAAAGAAAATGTAATACAAGGCTCCAGATATATTGTTACAATAGCAGTTGAAAAATATTAAAAATACTCTGGCACATATTTTTTTTATAAGCATTTAAAGTTTGGATTTTGACAAAATTTATCAAACTTTAAATTTAAAAATGATTTTGTATACCTAGTTAAAAATTTACAAAAAGTTCAACTTCTATAGCTAAGGATTGAAAATTTAATACAGGGTTCCACTTAAATAGTAAATAAATAACTTTATAGTTTATTCACAATAATATCGTCAACTATACTTGTAGTAAGATATCATAGGTTAAGTTAGGTTACCATAGGCTGATTATCACAGGACCGTCTTCGCTCAGAATCGTTTTTCGTATACAATTATATTTATCATTGAATTCAAATTTAACACCATCTATTGCAGTGACCCACTTGTAAGTACACACTGTACAGTTAAGCGACACTCACTTGCCCACCTTTTTTAAAAATTCAAATGGTGGAGTTAATTTATATGTGTTAAAATAATTTACACTGCAAAGAGCTACATAATTATTTAGTAGGTATCTGTAGGTATTACTGCAGCTTACTGCTTACTGCTTACAGGTAAGTAATCTAATATGCTATAGTTACCTCGATAGTTACTTTATAGTTTTATACTGTCAAGATTCTATATTTTATTACATAGCTGTTTGGTATATGGTATATCCGAAAATATTGAATTTAGTCCCATAAATATTTTTGGGGTGTCCGAATTGTCAATTGAATCCCTCAAATATTGTTGGGTTGTTTGAGTTGAGTCGTTTCATCTAACTATTTTTTTTTCAACTAATCATTTGTCATCACACTTTCCAGTTTCCATGATTGTGTTCATTGCAATTTAGTTAAATTAAATTATTAGGTGATAATTAAAAACATATATACTTACATGAGTTTTTACGACAAGTTCACTAAATTTTTCTTTCAATATTTAATGAAATCGAAACTTAAACCTATATTTTATAAAAATTGTTTTTTTCTGTTTATTTACTAGTTAATCGTCATACACGTCTTCATGATTCAGTGTTCATAATTTTGTGTTCAAGAAGTATTCGACGATCCTATATGGTAATTTTGTAAGCAGTAAGCACTATAAGCAGCCAAGTACCAAAGTAGCCGAAGTAGGTACACCAAAAAGAACGAATATAATATATATTATATATTTATATACCACCGAAACTAATATCGACATATTTTATGACCAGTCGCAAGACAAGTAGGTAATAAAGAAAATATACCGGACCCAATTTAAATGTTATCCGGCATTCGGTATACCTACTGTATTATACATTATACAGGTCACATTTGATCAAAATCTACCTACAGATTTAGGATATTGCCTATTTATAACCGTCAATGGGAAAACGTTCATATTTGGGGATTTGACATAACATAATATTACTATATATTATACGTATTACGTACAACAGTCCTATATAAAGTACACACACACACACATATAATATATATATTATATATTTAATACCCGGCTCAATAATATAAAGATCAGTATGTAGTAGTACCCATTTCGACAAAGCTTTTTTAGCAAATTGTAACTATAATAGTCATCTGAGGTTCTAAAATTAATCTAGGTCGTGCACTTATATCACATATAACATATTACAATAATTTATGCAGTAGCTAGTAATAGAATATACATAATAGTGTTTAATATGTACTTATGTGATGAATGCATAACAAGATAATAAATTAGTACAGATTAGGCATGATTTTTTATTGTATTTATTATAAAGAAACGCCAAGTGTGCAAGTATCATATTAATATTACATATTATAGAGAGGGATATCAAATTGTTCTGTAGCAGTTATCTGTACAGTCAATGGGTACTTACTAATTCGTGGCAAACCGTCGAAGGTTGTAGGATTTTTTTAGGACAAATTTGCATATTTTTATTAAATGCATATTATTGTCATTATATTAATATTATTTGTCGGGATGGATCGTAAAACGAAATGTAAATTACAGGAATAATTGGGTAGCCGGTAGGGCGAGGGGTTATATGAGGTTAAAGTCTCTCACGAGTCTCTTTATGAGTAATTGTTATAACCATTAAAAATTATCCAAACTTACGCCATGTTATTACTTATTATGTTAGTATTGTCACTCCATACAACGATAACACAAACGTCAAACTCTTTCCGGGCATAGATCGGTGCAGTTTTGGGGAGTTATTTTACAATATTTTTTGTGTCCTTTGTAATGTATTACAGTCACGTAACAAGAAGAGGGTTTTTTTTCTATTCAGTAGGTTCATAAGAAAAAAATGATTTTTTTTTTATTATTTATTTTTAATTGATATAGGCTATCAAAATAATTTTAGAGTTAAACATATTATATTCTAACCTATAACATAATATATAAATGGGAATTTAGATTTTTTCCAACAGCAGTTTCTCAGAAACTAGGAGTGTGTTTTAAGCTTCTATTTTCAACCCCTGCTCACACATGAATTTAGTTTTGGCACATGAAAATCGAACAATTTTTTGCTTATATTGTATTGGTTACAGAAAAAAAAAATAAACAAAATAGAATAGACGGATCCGCCATGCGTTGCTATAGTATTTTTTGAAATAAATGAAAATAATATTAAATTTATTGTTTGTTATTCAAATTTGCAACAAAGGGTAATATCCATGTGACCATGTGTTTATTGTTTAAAGGATCAAAAAATACTCGATCGATTTTTACGAAAATTTCAGGAATTGTTCTTGAAGATATCAGGAAAATTTAAGAGTAGTTTGAACCACGATTGAAAGTATGCCAAGTGCTATATCCAAACTTCCACAGGTGGATTTTCCATATAGGTTGATTTAGTTCACACAGCAATATAAGTACACCGATATGCTGATTTGCCCTTGAACTGAGGTACATTAAAACCGAGATACACCGATATAGCACAGCGTATTTTAAGTTTGTTCATTTTTTCCCGGGTGAAGTCTGGTTATTCAGCTAGTAAATTATAAATATACTTAAGACGTGTATAGTATACAAATTAATTTTATATTAACATTTCGGAAAAAAAATATTTTGAAGTTGAGGTTATCAACACCTGTTGAAGTGTCTGGCTCGTTATACAATATATGCGTCTCAGTTGCACAACGGGCCACAAATCACAATGTATAATAATTTATAATATTATATAATATATTACTATGTAAATATTATAATTATCATTATTATGTTTATTTATAACGATCTACCGTATACAAATAAAAGAAAACCGTCTCTTTAGGCGCATAATATAATATAATATTGTATTTATATTATGCTTAGTTATTATAATATATAGACGAGACGAGACGGGACAACTCGGCCACCGCCAACGCGTAAAAAAAACATTTAATATTATGTTACATGTTATTTATATTATGTATTTATGTGCAGTATATTATATACAAATTACAAGGCGATCTTTTAACTAAAGATATCATGCGTTTCTTCAGACGAATTTGAATTTTTCTGTTTAGAATATTTGTCATACAATTGCGTGTAATATATAATATCTGTGCAATAATCACTGTACGAATACACTCTGAGTTTTATCATCGTTTTTTTTTTCTCACGGCTATAGTAGTAGCGTGTACCATTATTTTTAGCATAAAATTCTGAAAATGTCCATCAGTATAATACTGTGTAGGAACTGCAGTATGCTGCAAATGCCAAATATCGAACACGTTTCTGATATTTTCACGTTCTTCATTTTCATAATTTACTTTTATTATCAGCTGGCGATAAGTAATATTAAAACATATTATACAGAGTGATCCATTTCAGAGTCAATTACAAATTTAGATGATTGGAGTGGACTGTGGAGTAGGCAGGGGTCTGTTCAAATTGTAGTTCTTCTGTTCATCTAAGTTTATATAAGTTTAAATACATATAAGTTATAATTAATCTAATCCGTTCGAAATTCGATTTTTAGACATAAAAATACTCCTGCTTAGGAACATAAAATTAAAAATGGATGTTGTACTTCAAAAAAGTAAAAATTTAAAATACAATAACGATAAAGAATAGTATCATTTTTTAATGACTTCAAATTAAATTACACAAATATTTTCAAAAAATGTTTATTATTTTCGAAATAATGTGACACTCGATAGTCTTAAATTGATCATTATAAGACTTGATATCACTTAATAATTCTTGTTTTTAACAAATAGATAACAATAATTATTAGTTCGCATTACAGAATACAGACTTATAGGCACTTTCCCCAGTGGGTCGGGTTCACTGTATTGATATACGCAATCTTCCCTCACCCACCCCACACAGGATCTGGGCACACGAGACCACAATAACACGATTCCAATCCTCTATATAAATAAGAAATATAATATGCGTAGTACTACGACACCTGTCGCCTACTCACACGTGGTCCGCTTACACTGTAGTACCCACACTTGAATAACACCGTGTTTTTATGTGAACATAAATGCTGGGTGGGTACTATTAATAATTGCTACTATGTATGTCGCATGTGCGGCATGTGCATACCTTCGACCTGTTTGTTTATTTATTTTATTGGTATTATTATTATTTGCTCCGTACTTTTCGCTGGCATGGCATGGTAGTGCGATCAAATACTCGGCCAAAGGTCAACGTATTTTTAGAAAACCGCACGTACCGCGTACACGACGAGAAACTTTGCTCGCGCGCCAACACAAGGCACAGGTATACGAAGTATACTCCTATGGGACAGTATAGGACACAGGTATATCCGAGTGGTACATCGTATATAAAGCACACACACATGTGCGTGTTATATTTATATCTAATACGAACTTATAACGGTTATGCGAAAAAAAACCTGTCGAGCAAATGGGCGTACACCGATTAATAAAACGGTGGTAGGTATCGAGTCTCGAGCACAATATGGCGTAGTATTATTATTGTAATCACATTGTTTTCACAAGGTATGCATTTCGATGTAGACGATATCGTTATATTATTATACAGTATTTCACTCGCCGAGCCATTGTCTCCGCAGATACTCTCATTGTAGACGCCAACAATCTCGTCATTATATATATATATATATATATATATTTGTATAACCCTTTTATTACGTTTTTCTGCTGATGCACGGCGTACACCAGCTATATAATATACCACTGCCGTAAATTATATATAATATACAATCCTTTGCGCACCGTCGCCGCCAGACTCTAAGTCAACTGGGACGCAACCGACCTCCTCCATATGGCTCCATAAATTGTAGTGTACACACTGCTCGTTTAATATAATTCCGCACCTGTTGTAGACTCTACAATGTAGAGACTGTAGTGCATGTTTACGTATGTAAGTATATTGTGTAATATCTGGCACTAAATGCGTATATTATTATAACAATTTTATGATATTATAAAGTACCCACTACACCGGAGGGTAATTAATTTGCTCTCATACTTCAGTGTGGCTCTATATTTATTCATACTATGCATGCATATACCTGTGAGCTGTGATTGATTTTTTCAAAAAATAAACAAAAGTAAGTGCACTACGCTGTACTTGGTATAATAGTATACAGGTATCGGATCGGAACTTAATAATCTTAAAAAGTGGGTAAGTACTATAAAATATAAATGCACTCAATACTAAATCTGCATGCTGATAAAAAAAAAAAGCACGCAATCAGTATGCACTTATTATACAATTATTACTTATTTAAATTATGATAACGATTTTCGCATTATAATATAATATACATAGGAATAGAGTATAGAGTATAGACTATTGTAGGTAGGTACATACAAACATTATAAAATCGTATAATTATGTTTTTTATTATTTATTGGATTAACTTTTAAAAAATTGTAAACATATAAATCGAAAGTTATAAATTATAATACATTTGTAGTTATTACTTTTTATAAGAAAACCATTAGTTTACACCTTATATTTTAACCTTTAGGTATTCTGTATCTTTTTGGTATATGTATACGAGAAACATAATTAATTAATAAATATTAAATAGTATTGAGTACGGACTTCTAAAGTTCTAAATATAAAGACGTTGGTCACGTGTTAAATATGTTTACACTTAAATGGCAAAATAGCAACAAACAAAGTGTTTTCATTTATGAAGTTTTAGTTCAATAATAAATTATCAAACATGCGTACAAAATCGAAAATTAGAAAATTATGTTATGTATTTACAATAAGAAAAATCACCAAATAAGCAAAAAATATGCACTAAACAATGTTGTTGTTGTACTTGTTGTGTCATGAAATGCATTTCTATTTTATAAAGCAGTAAATATTCAATGAGTAAAAAAAATTTGGTAAATTAATTCAAAGCTAATATTATTATGATGTATACCTACTTACGATGCGGAGTACGTCATCGACCAATCGCACATTATAATAATTTTATTGTAGTCATAGTTATTTAAATTTGTAAAATTACATAATGTGACCAAGAATTTTATCTTCAACACGAATAAACATAATTATCCCGTGTATTCCGATAACTAAACATTTTAAAATAATTTATCAGCAAGTCAAAAAAAAAAAAAATTATCAAACGTTGCGAAATTAGTTAAATTATATTCAAATGGGCTGATAGTGTCGTGTAAAAGAAAAACTCTATAGTTAACTTAGGATTAAAGTGTATAAAGATTACATCTATAATTCATAGTTGATATATTTTAGTAAGAGTGGATTCATTGTATTTGTTAACACTAATGAATAATTATGATGTATTATTGATGTAAAAATGAATACAATTTGACTGAAAAAAATAGATACTGAAATTATTCATAGAACGTGGTTGAAAATTCTATCATTGACCATGAATAATTTTGTTTAGCTTTATATCTTTAAAATATAATATGTTTAAATTATTAATTAATAATTATTATATTCTATTATATCGACCCGTATAACCGGTATTGATAAATTTAATGAATGCAAATATATCACCGCTTATTTTATGTAGGCTAATCAGTGCCCATCGGACTATCACATAAAGTTTTTTCTCAACACAATAAGAATTTGAGTAATGCGCGTTGTTGAACGATTGCTCCTTTTTTAATCTTTAAATCACACCTATACATTTTTGGCTGTTTCTGCAAATTGCAGTAATCGGGACAACCGAATGAGTACGATTACAGTATATTATTATACTATTACGTTTATGAAACTCATCGTTTTGACTTTTGACTATACGGTCGTATATATACGAAATTATGACAATGGACATTAGCCGATGTGTTATATTCTTATTACTTATAGCTACATTGACGTTTAGAGACGCAGACGGTAGAGGCCAAACATTTATATTTTCAGATGGATTGCTTTTTTTTGTTTATAATAATTAGTTTTATAGGGAAAAGATTTCTGTTCATTAATAATTATTATAAGAAACATTAAAACATGATTTTAGTAAAATTATTTTTGTTATAATAAAAATTAGATATTGTTTATCATGCGTAGTGCGTACTTATTCATCATTCGTGTTGTAATAAAATTATTTAGGTATCCCGATAATAAATTTATTTATATATTTATATATATATATAAATATATTTATAGATAGTAATATAGATTTTAAATTGATATATTGATTTAAATATATCTATAGATAGTAATATAGATTTTAAATTGATTTTTGTTAAATATTAATCTGTTTAAATTAGGTACTTTACGTACCTAGTACATACTATACATACCTATTTATTGCCAAGCATATTATTCTCTAGCAAGAGCATTACACATTTATTTCAGAAGCAAATTCTTACCGTTAAATATTTTTGAGTAGACATGCATACAAGAATATTTTAAGTTTTTGAAATCCACTTATCTAATACTTATTTTAAATCTTATCCTACATACTTGATCTTTATATTAGACATTTATAAATAATGGTACTTCCGTGTGATTATTCAATTTACTTAACCGATAAATCACCAGATTCTATAAATAATTAACATTAATCAGTCCAACAAGTAAAGTATGTTTAATTTACAATTAGTGATAATAAATATTTGGAAAATGAATATAAAGGTTTAAGGTACCACTTACTGTTGATAAAAAACTCGAAAATTATGATATTTGTACGTGTTATGTCCAATAATTTAATTTTAATCTAATTCAATTTTAAATTTTACAATTATGAACCTCGCATTTTTCGCAAGAAAACATCATGCGTACAGTGTATTATACTATTATATAAATTGTTATGATGCAATGATTGACCAAGACACACCAGTCCAGTACTCCAGTGGTCGCTAAGAGTCGAGGTTAATACTGTCCGGTTAACGGTTTAAGTTAGTGAATATAGTGATCAAAAAATATTTATTACTAAATAGTTTATAATATGTAATATACCTGAAATAATATTATCGTATAAAAAACAGGACACAATAATTTTTAATACATCGATAAAGCCATAGAGGTTTTGTGAGTGATGATTTAGTATACCGCAAACCAATGCTCTTCTCCTGAATATTAATAGTTTCTCCGTTCCCGACGTACGGTTAAGTGAGGTTAGGTGTCTCTGTATTTAGTATGATGACTTAGGTATATTACCTAAATATTATAAATACATTGAAATAAGTAATAATTAAGGTTATTAACTATTATTTATCTCGAAATATATGTAGTCGTTTTATCGTTTATGGGTTTTTTTTTATGCCAATTGTCTGACATTTGAATATATAATAAATCATATTATCATAAACTATATTATATATGCATTTCAGAGAGAACGTTATACGGGGCTCAAGCATAGTAGTACAAGATCCCGAGATATTTTATACTTTAGACCTGGTCAAAATCATATTTATTCGCCGTATATACAGGTACGCAATGAATTTTCTTAAATATTCACTACTGCCAACGTTTATTGTATGATAAGTAGTTTTATAAGTATAATATGAATAATGAACCCGTGGCGTATTATATTTGCAAATATAGGTACCTAATAAATAATCCAAAATGGTTTTTTTAGTCAGGTATAAGCCAATGACCGTATTATATATGGTAGAATACATCTGCAGTCCAAGTATAAATGAGTACCCCATCTACAAACATTTTGTACAATATAATCTACGTGATTATATATTTTTTTTTATTATACATACGAACGAATCTGGCAGAAAATTCTGAAGCTTCGAGTTGTCATCCATTACAAACATTATTCCCAACGTTTTTAAAATAATACCTGTTGTAAAAAATGAAGTGAATAAAATATGGAATTGCGTGATCAATAATTATGTGGACCAAATAATAAATATTTTTAGGTAGTAAAATATACAAATGCTTAAAAAAAAATCACTCTTTACTTGATTTTTTATGTTTCTTATTCAATTAATATCAATTAAATAAAAAATTTTAAAAGATACCAAAACCTCTTATAACATGTCTTATAATATAATAGTGAAGTACCAGTGGTACTTTACACGATAAACTTTTTTCAGCTTTCCCTTCTCTTTCTCTTATTGACGCTTCTAGCGTCTCAGAAAGCTCTTTTTCCCTGTTATATCCATGCTCTAGCTGCCATTTATAATATAAAATAAATTATATGATGACGCGTTTCCTCGAATAAGGCATTATTGTCTCATTTACGTTTTAAAAAAAAAACAAAATATATGCCCTGACTAAATATGAGAATATGAGTGACCATGGTGATGACGAAATATCGAAAAAAATCACTTAAATAACGTATACAATATTATACAACGTCAGTAGTTATAGTTTTGAAAACCTTGAGTATACATTCGATATTAAATAAAGATACTCGTTTACTGACTTGACAACCTTAACGGCTAACAATAATCTATATGCGGTAAATTTAAAATAAATATAAAATATTCATTATTAATAATATATTAGAATATTACACATAGATTGAGTCTACAACTTAGATCCTCATTGAAGTCGAAATAACTATTATTATAACTATAATAATTTCTGGTTAATCAGATACTCAGATAAGGTTAACCCGTTCCATCTTGAACTTGAAGTTTAAACATAATATATTTTTACAAGAAAATATACAGAAAATAACTTTAAATATCTTGTAACTAATAGTTACCAATGACTATATTATAGGCTATATGATTTTTTTCTACCAACACACTTACAGCATGCCTATTGGCTATTATTGTATTAATGAATCAATTTATTTATATGATCACCAAAAAGAAACACCTGTGTATGTGTGTCAGTACGCATGCCAGAAGTGATGCAATGGCAGCGGTGGAAATGGTTTAATAAATTGATCGATAAAATGCAAACTAAACATATATATTAATATATATTTTGATGTGTGGTAGCAACTTTGTTACCGTATACCATACTCAGGAGTCAGGACCCGTATTACAATAGTTAAACTAAGGTCAAACCGTGGGATTAGGCCGGTAAAATCAGCGTAACCGAGGTTTAAACTATGATTGTAAAACCGGCCCTTAGTCGTATTTTGCCGTACAAATACGGTAATTAGTAATAACCGTATACCTGATACACGTATCAGAGACTGTGGACTACCAGAGCCCACTTCCTTGCCTGCAGAGCCACAGAATATAATATATAATACAGAGCAGTGAGCACCTGCAGACGTGGGGTATGCAATCTACTTTCGTTTACGTTTTCCTCGCTACACTAATCTATATTCTATAACAAATATAAATTTTTCATAAAATATATCTAACCTAACCTATAATATATCAGAAACCTAGTATTAATCTTTTTCTCCCGAATGAACTAACTAGATTCACTTTCCCATCAAACAAGATACTGTTGAAGAGAATCGAAGCAGTTTTACTGCCCCAAACCACGATGACATCACAAAAGTAAAAAAAATAAAAATAAAAAGGTGGACAAGTGGGTATATTACTACTTACAAATGGGTGTAAGTCAAGTGTTTTTTAATTTTGTGAAAATTGCATTTATCTAGTATTATTCGTTATTAAAGTACAACAAAATATCTAAAATTAAGTTACATCAAAAAAATAAAATCGTTTGTTACAAAAATTGGTTTTGCGCAAAAATTACCATTTTTTCCTCATTTGTTTTTTGTTTTTCTTGACGCTTTCTTGAACTATGTAGAATTTTGACCTCCCTAAAGTACCAACTAAATACACTTATCTATCAAAAATTCTTTATCATCCAAAATGTTGCTGATAAGCAGAAAAAAAAACTAAAAAAAACACACATCTTAGTAAAATTAATACATTCTTTCGCTTCACTCAGAATCTAAAATTAAAAACTAAAATAATAAATTAACGCTTGTATTGTGGTTTCACTTATAATGGTTTGTTATGATATCACATTTTAATTATATGTGACCACTTTGTTAACTCGTAAGCTCTTTGATCACACTTAAATACATGGTATATACATGCGGTTGCTCGTTAACTGCCCAGGATTTCTGAGATCATTTACTCGGTTTCGATTTTTGCCGGAAACATAATATATAGGTATCGAGTCTAGTTACCATGTCAACATTTTTAGCATAATACCTAAAACATAATGACCGTGATATCACGGTATAGTACGTTTGTCGTAAGCACTAAGCGGTACATAAATTTCATAAATTGGTCCAACAACATCTATTACGCCCATATAAGCCCAAATCACAAAATCAAATTAGTTTTTTTTTTTGGCATTTGATTTGTTAAACGAATAATTAATTATCAACGAAATTAATAATTAATTATTAAAGAATAATAATTATCTATTATTAAATGAAACGTTACTGCGCATTAAAATACAAAAAGTTGTTATCCCAACGATTATGTCATTATTGTAGTAAAAACTTAAACTATATTATTGTTTATACTTTATATCCATAGCCCTGCATTGGAGGCATATGGTATACGCTGTAATTTTTCATCTAGTGTGTATAGAACAGAATAATTAGTTGTAATCAGGGATTTTAATTCCTAGTCCTTTGTCCTAAAAATGTATAAATATAGGATCTATATTATAGTATACACTATTATACTATAAATGCTTGCAGTATACACGTATAAAACTTTTTGATCCACCATTATTTATAGAATTTAAGATTTAAATTAAGTTTTATTTATGGTCATGACTTATCATATTAACTATATTAAGTATAATTTTTGCCTATTCTAATGAGTAATGACTGTTAAAATCATAATATATTAATCAATACAATGTCGGGGATTCTGGATGTCTCATAATTATATAACAAAAAGTATAATTGATTGTAAAAACAAATTAATTTTGAATAATATAATGATAATTTTTTTTTTGTTAACCATTAATTAAATGTTATTAATTAATTGCCTATACAAAAATTAAGAGTATACTTCTCATTTAATATTTAATATTTTTTAAATTAATTAATTTAATATGTTGATATTTTTGTCCTGTTTATGATTTCAGATTTTCAAAAAAATACACGACATAACAAATAGGTACCTATACCTACCTATTACTACATTATATGTGAGTTACGAATGAAAACATGACGTGATACTGAGGAAGTACTATATTCACGATTCCATTGCAGCACTGGTCTTATGATATTTTTAAATTTAAGTATTGAACAGAAGGAATTATTAAGATATGATTAACGTTCTACTGAAATTGTTGACGTTCTTTCTTATATCTTATATTTAAAAAAAAAATAAGAGAGGGTCGTATATAAACTTCATATAATAATTACAACAATTCATCGATTAAAAACAAATACAAATATTATAACGATATTATAATATAATTACAATTAAATAGACGTATATAAAATGATAATAGGTCAATAATCAAACTAAGTAAAATAAAAGTATTATAATTAAAAATCTTACTTTTGAGTTTAATGGGATAAGATAAAGAGATATAATTACTATGGAATGCTATTATTGCGTAGTCAATATATAGAATAGACTCTATACCACTCATCGATTAGATAATATTGCTATAACAGATCCAGAAGTGATTGAAGAAGATGAGGGAATGTGATTTTGTGTCTTGGTTCAAACTTTTTTAAATTTTCAAGCTTTTTTACTCAAAAAATAAAATTTTATCGACATTCGTAGAAAAAAAAACTAAAAATATTGGAAACTGAATATGTCCGTTAACAGTTCAAAACAAATTAAAATATTTTGGAAATTTTATCGTGTATATGTAGAAATGATAATATAAACAGCCAGTCAAAATTGCATGTATTTACGGTTGTTTGTTTTAAAGTTACACCAAAAACCAAAATCAATCTTGTCGAAAAATAAATAAATTTTTATTTGGTTTTTATCGGCGCTTTTGAAAACTATTGGGAATTTAAAATTTTGACCTCCCGAAGCACCAACTAGATTCACTTTCCCATCGAACAAGATACTGTTGAAGCAGTCAGACTGCCCCAAACCATAATGACAGACACAAAAAAAACACACATCACTGTAAAATCAATACATTCATCGGTCCACTCAGAATTTAAATAAGTTATCTACCTACATTTTAAAAGCTTCTACAATGTGCCGAATCGATATTGTTATTGATATTATTATTGTTTTAAATTTGGCCATTCATTATATATTTTTTTAATGTTAATTTTAATCAATATTTATGAATAGTTATTGATAAATATTGTTATTTTTTTTATTAAATAAAACCCTGAAGTGACTATGGCCATTGGCTAATATTACTATATTATTTTATATTATTTATTGATATTTTTGTATAATCAAACAACTTTGGTCTGTGAATACTGAATAGAAAACAATTCGTTGATTATTATCGGTTTGTTAATATTTTTGTCCAATATTTTAACATTCGTTTAAGATAATAATATAACCTTTATATACACTTAAGTGTATTGTGTGTAATATCTTATGTCGTATGTGTAGGTTAAACTGCAAATATTATTACAATTTAATTCGTAAAATTGGATACTCTTTAATACAATTTTATTGTTTCTCTATTATAATTTATAATTGTATGTTGCGCATACGTTGTCATCTTTGTATACATCACTTACGCCAACTATCTGCAGTTTTGCGTACATGTTATAAATCATCAAACAGGCGAGTGATTATATACATCGTGTAGGCATTTCGCATATTCATATGTACCTATCTACCTACATACCTTCGAAATTACCGAAAAATATACTTCATTAAACAAGGCCAAATTCACCAGGTGAACAACCGAAAAACCTATACATGGTGGCAAAAATGTAGGTACATTATAAAAGTAGATATATTCCACATAACCGCTCCCGACACTACATCGACCACTGAATAATATAAAACAGCATAATATTGTGTATTAAATATTAATAAATTAGCAAATACGTATATAATACCATAATATTATACACTATATATGTATACGAAAAACGGACTATAATATATATACATACGTGGTATACGGTATACCTATATCTATAGCCATATATATACCATACCTAACTATAATATATGATATAGTTTGCAAGAATGCAGATTTAGTTGTGCTGTATATTACAATATTATACCTATATAATGTATGATATAAGTTTCATGAGAAGATTTACGTTTATAACCTCACAATCGTTACACTGAATAAAGTATTAATCATTTTTATAAATAAAACACGTATAATAGATAAAAATTAAAAAAAATTATTTTCCGATTGTCACATGTTTTAATGTTAAACTGTTCCTCAAACCCACGTAATGGAAATTAACAATTATATAGGTAGCAAGTATGTATATATTATATATAATACACGCAATGAACAATTTATATATATATATAAAGGTACATTGAGGTGAGTATATAGTTAGCCAATTCATTTTTGGTTAATAATGTATATCATTTTATATGGCATATATTGTATATTATTATTTAAATATTATTTCACTTTTTAAGCAAAAAGAGTGCTTAGAAAATGTTATGTAGCTTACAAATTGAGTGAAAAATTATCCAACTACCCGTAACGAGAGTAAACGAACTTGAAAGTTCAAATTCGATTTTAGTGTCCCTATTACTAAGTTCAAGCACTTATTTATAATTACCTACCTATTAATATTTAAATTTAAATTTATTCTTTGTTAATAATGGTAATTTTATTCAAAATGTAAACCCACGGGTTTCAAATATTATTGTTAAGCTTTTTTAGTATTCTCAGTCTGTATGTGATTAATTAATCTCATAATTTGGTTGATATAACATAATATTAAACATACTTAAAAAATAAAAATATATAATACGATTTTAAGTGGAGACATCAATAGTCAGCATTACATTAGCCAATAAATAGTTTTAAATTTAAATATAACTGTTAGAGTTATAGATATTTTCATTGTTACTGAATTTGGACATGTTTGAACTTTCAAGCAAGGTGTCAAATTTATAACTCGATCATGTACTTTTAATTTTTAAAATATATAATTTGCTAACTGTTGTTTTGACAAAATTATTATTTTTTTTCTCAAATACAAAATTACAGTTGAACATTTTTTAACTGAAGTATCAAGAAGTATTTATATATATATACAATCAGAAGGATTGTAATACTGTACACAAGTCAAATCATTAGTGTCACACTAATATTTGTCTAACAGCTACCTGATAACAGACAGACAATTTAAAAATACTTCTATAGGATGTGTACGCCTTACACTGAAAATATATGGCCAGGATAGTTACTTTATTTTATATGCGACTATGACTGTCTGATTAACAAGCGAAAGATAACTATTCAAAAAGTATAACAACATTACAACCTAATGAGCGAAATAGGTATCTACTATATTCTACTGACATAAAAAAACATTCCAATTCTGTTGAAATAACAAGTTACTAATTTATAAAACCGTAAGCAAAAGTTACAAGACACATGCGACATGTTTATAATTCTTTTATATACACCTCATATCGTATTTTATATTATTTCTTCTGCATGCAAATAGTTTATTTTAAAACAAACTACGGATAAGTATTTTATTAATATAATAATAACAAAAAAATAAAAACTTTTTCTATGAAGTGTATAATTATATTTTGTATATAAAAAATAAACTAAGAAAATTATTTGACATATTTATAGTGAAAACAAATTGTACAATATAACATTGCCAATGTCGACCGATATGACTCTGTTTCAAATATTTTGTTTCAGAAAACTTTTAACTTGATATACAAATATTCTATTTAAAAAATGTGTGATACAACCTTGTAAATAAGTTAATTGTTATTTTTAAATTATTTAATTTGAATTATGTAGTTCTAAAAATAATAATTTGGAATTTATAGAATTTTATTTAAATGAACTATATTCAAATTAATAAACTCTGATAAAAAATTTAAATTAGAACTATTTTAAAATGACCATAATTTACTCAGTGGACATAATAATAATTATTTAATATTACAGGTTAAATGTTAATCTACGCTACCATTAATGAATTTATAAAAATCATAATTAGGTACTGCTAATAGAAAAAAAATAATTGTTTGATAATAAATAAATATAAAAGATTTTTTTAAAACAAAAATCATTACATTTATTATCTATCTACATACAAATGCTAATGTAATAAATAATATTCTTGGATGAGAAAAAAATTCTGCTGGCAGCGGTGGGATTCGAACCCACGCCTCCGAGGAGACTGGTGCCTTAAACCAGCGCCTTAGACCGCTCGGCCACGCTACCCCAATGGTTTGTATGCAAGAAACGGAGGTACTTTCGATACGGGTCAAATATTTTTCACCCATTTTAAAACCCCATAAAAAGCTCTCCTACGGATTTTGAATGTTTACTGGCTAGAGAAGACCCCCTATGGTCCTATATGGTTATAAGTACTGCAGTGGCGGCGCCAGGAGGGCCCCCCTGGACGGGCCACGAGCCCTTCCAAATTTGTCTTGGCCACCCCTTGGCCGCCTAACCAAAAAAAAATAATAAAACCAATTTTCAAATAAACGTAATAATTGTGATTATAAATTATTATTATTATTACAAAACCGTGGCTATGTTCTCTCTTCTCTGGAAACATTTTCTATAAAACTAAATATTACTACATTGTACTGCATACAGAGTGCATATTAAACACATTTTAACCGAACGCCAATCCTATAATACATTAGTACCTAATTAAAGAAGTATTATAATACATATAACAGTGTAACACCAGAACAATTTAATCTTTCAGTTCTATACAAATCAATTTCTACCACAACCAAACTCATGATCACCGGCCAACTGCAAAACAAAATTTAAAAATGTTTATTTATTATTTTCATTTCTTGTTTGTATACAAATATGTTCACCTAATGTGCCATCGTCCATATCGCTGAGGCTTTAAAATACCTAATAAAAAATACCTCCAGTTATTCACTTATTCATACAACTAGTATTGCGTGTAGACCACACGTGTAGTTTATACTTTATAGTGGAATTAAAATATGGAAATCACAATTCACAACTTCTTATAATTATTAACCATATTGTAAATTAATTGTAAAAGTACGAAATGTAGAAAATCAATTCACACTGCAAGTACAATACTACAAATCGTAATTAGTATTATTATATTATTATTAATTAGTTATATTTTAGTATTTTACCAATGTATCTTTTTAACTAAGTATATAGATAGTAGGTTATAGGACATGGCCACATAGGTTAGATGAGATAATAGGTTAGGTGAAGTTATACTTCGGCGCCGCGGAAGTATTGCAAAAGCAGTTCCTACGGCGTCGCAGTCGTCGAAACAAAACTGGAAAAAAAAAAGGTTAGGGTATAGGTACGAGGTACCTATATTAAATGATAATTATAGAGTTTTATAGAATTATACTGAATGCATCAGATCTGGATCATAAAAAGTAGATTGCTTGATGTTAGAGTAATAAACTATGTTGATTTTTTAGAAAAAAGATTATGTGTAGGTACTTAAAACGTTAGGTATGTTTATATTATCATTAAAAAAAAAAATTAATGATGGGCTGATAAAATAACATAATCTAATCAAAAATAAAAAAATAAATTAAATGTTTAATAGGAACAGTCATACAGGATAGAATACTTGGAGAATTTTAAAATAAAAATTTGGAATTTAATTTTCAAAGGTGAAAAGAAATCCAATTATATTTAGGTAATTAATTGCTTACAAAATTGAGTGCATTGGTCAGTTACCATAGGTACCTTGCTTCTATGCATACTATAAAAGTACCAACGTTGAATACAATTTATTTACACGAATAATGCCTTTGTTTGAGATAATTATACAATACCTATGACCTACCTGTTGTATTTAATAATGTCATAAGTGATAAAAATCTTGAAAATCATACAGGAATACAGTATAATAGATACAAATTCTCTAGATATTGGGGTATATAATTAAATATATTTTAGTAGAGAAATATAGGATTACCACCTATAGGTACATATAATATATATTTTTTAGGTCTCTGATGTCTGGCCGCATCTCTAACCCCGATAGTGTTAAAAACTTAAAAATAAACAATATTTATTATACTTTACGTCACAATACTTCCGCATTATCATGACTATTACCCAGAATTCTGATAATCTGATGTGCGTGTTTCATATTTTAACAAACGATACTATAGTCTTATTATTGAGGCGACTTGGGTGGCGTGGGAGTCTATCTCCGGACAGATTTATCAACAAAGTGAAGAACAGACAGACGATTATTACGTTTCCGTTATAAACGAACAAGCTAAATATCTACATAAATACATAATATATTAACTAACTATTTTTGAATTGTTATTTATTATATACATGAGTGCTATATACTGATCGTTTAGGTCAGTTTAGGTTTATCATAACAAAAAAACAATTTAAAGCTATGCCCTATATATAGGTATAAACTTTTAGACCCCTGTTGGTTCACTACTATACCTGCCACCTACAATGGTTCCTTATTATAAATTGTAATATTAATCCGTTCCAAGATATTAATGAGTATAATATAAGGGTTAAGGTTTTGTTGTGAGTGAGTATAGTGACTGTAGTATTAATTGTTATTTTCATGGTTATATAAGGGAATGAGGAGTGCTTTCTATATAATTTATAAGTAAGGCTGTGGAGTTATTGTATTTGCATCTTTTTTGTTGATACTTATATAGTTATATTAATTTCTAAGTGAGCTTAAAATATGTTTCACGTAAATATTAATTTAAATACATTTTTTTATTGCAAAAAAATGCAATTTTGACCTTTTTTATTTTAATGCAATTTAGCGCAGATTAGTGTACTATATATGCATCTAAATATACAAAAATTAATGTTTGTGTGTGTGACTGTGTCCTTTATGCATTCCTAAACGGCTGGACTCATTGAGATGAAATTTGGTACAGAGATAAATTAGATCTCTGAGGAGAAGATAGGCTAATTTAAAAAGGGTAAATTCCAACCCGGGGAGATGCTTAAACAGGGATTATAATTTATAAGATTTCCGATGGGAATTTTTGTTGTAAATGGTTGCTATTGGTTTTAATAATAATAATTATTATTAAAACGATAGTATGTTGGTGCAGTGGCACTTCTATGTAGTACATAAAGTCCTAAGTTCTAACCACTGCAGTTTTGGTGGACCAATTTTTTGCACTGTTTTTTTTCTTCTTATTTTTATTTATTTTTTCTTCTGTATTCATACATACGAATGTTTGGTTTTTTTTTATTCATCGGATTTAAGTACGGTTAGGTTAGGTTTTGATTTTGTATTCATTGATTGTATATTAATCTGCCGTAATTTGAATTAAGTAAAAACGACAATCTTGGTATAACTTTGATACTAAAGAGTGAAATTATACACTTACGTACGTACCACACAGGTTCCGTGATCTACCAAAGGTAAATTGCCTACCTGACAATAAACTGCTGAGTATATGTTGCCGGACAACGCCGGTCAAGATGGTTATATATTAAAATAAAATATAATTTACACTTAAAAAGACATTGCTTCCATAGCGTGTTACACCTAAAAAAGTTGTACAATCAGAATTTTTTGTACGGCAACGCCGGGTAATTCAGATAGTTATACATAAATTACAATTCGATACATAATAATATGGTACTTTATTTTTGCGGTCAGCATTAATAGTTAATGGTTTAATACATTTCAATTCTGCAGGAAGATACTTTTCAAACGAATAATGACGGGGACAACAAACTCAGCTAGTGCACCCACAATTTAGGTCGAGACGATAAATATAAAATATAACTAACAGCCTAAAATACGTCTTATATATACAGTAGTACAGTACAGACTTGAAAATATACCAAAAACAGTCCACAATTGACATTCAACGTTATAAAGTATGGCCACGTATATATATATATATATGAGTTTTAATATAGAAGTTTTCTATATTAGAAGATCATAATATTATGTTACCAACTCAGTACTCATTATTGTTTGTGAACTGCCTAACTATAATAGATCAACTAAAAAAGAAGACTTGTTAGAAATTAGTAGACAAAAATCTGCAAGTACCACCTCAGTAGCTTAGTACCACGAATTTAATTTATATAATTCATTGCAGTAAGTATCTAATCAATTTAATCACAATATAGGGAAATTTAAATTTTCAGTTTTGAATAATAGAAGATATTTTGTTTTAGCAGATTCAGAATAAAAAAAATTACTGTCACATTTCTTCATCCATCTTGACATTATTTGTAAATTAAACAAATAGCCCTACGAAATAATTATTAAATTTATATTTGGTAAACGTGATTCAAATTTCAAACCAAATATATGATTGTAATGAAAAAAAATTTAACCAAGTAATATTCATTATATGGAACATTGTTAAATATACCTACCTATTTTTGTTATTTCCAAAATAAATCATAATACCTTTAAAGCTGGCATAACTCAATTTTATTTTTTTGAAAAATAATGTTTTTATAATGATAATTATATATTGATTACAATTTACAGGTAAAAAAAATTAATTATCTGATATACAATGTCGATTGTAGTTATTGAACGGTTGGTTGATTTTATATTTCAAACATATTATAAATTATATAAACAACTTTGAAATGCACTTTCATGCGTAAAGAAATAAAATACAGTTTTGAATTGTATCATTACAATAATGTAATATACAGTCACCAGGGTGAGATTTTAGATTTAGCGATTGACCTACCGAAATGCCAAACAATATTACATCCGCTTGTGGTCTAATTTTAACCCGTGGTCTCTGGACTACCACCCGACACCGGAAGCGCGGGAACCCAAACCTCCAACGTTGACGCGCGCTTTGTGACCGGGCGGCGCGGAAGCTCGTGACTTGGCCGAGTCGCGCGAGCGTCTGTACACCGGCGGCGCGCCGAACTTTCGTTCTCGACGTACGCTTGCGCGTGTACGTCCTACTGCGCGGTACGGAGATTGCATATTATTATTTCATATTCCGTGGCAACGAACGAACCGTCAAACCGACGACATCGACACCCGGAAGCCGCCGCCGCATGTATTATGTGTATATATACTGTAGGTACACGAACGGGACAAACGATAATATTATAAAATTATACCGTATAGAGGTACACAAATCCAATAATGACAGAACAGACCTATAGGTAAACGCGATGGGCGGAGCGGCGGTTACGGCGGACGGCCGCCAGACGCCGCCAGCAGCAGCAGCAGCAGCTGCGGAGAGACGGTGTAAAAACTAAAAAGTAAAAACCACTGTACGGAACGGGCGACGAGGTCTCTACAATAATAATAATAATATTATATATATAATATTTACGCGCAGAGGGAGACACTGCGACGTGTGCGCGAAACGGAAACGGGGAATAAAAAAATTGCGAAAAATCGCAAACTAAAGACGTTTATCATATTGTTTACTGCGACCGTCGTCGTCCGCTCCGGTCGACCACCACCAGATCTGTGCGGCGGGTGGGCGGCGACGTCACACCATAATAACGTACACATAATATTATTATGCACCATTCATGTATACGATAATAATATTATGTGTGGCGCGGCGATATACACACGCGATATCCGCACGCTCAAATATATATATTAATTATTTGCGCGGACCGCCGCCTAGACGCACGCGAACTCTCCGGCGCGCCGTCAGTGTTGTCTGCGGCGTCTTTGGCGTACGTCCACCACGCGCGGTGACCCCACGACTCTTGCGGAACACAGCCCCCGCGAAACTCCCGACCAGACTGTTGTTGTACAACTCCTGCCGCCGCCGCCGTCGCCGTTTTCAGTGGTAGTCGCGCACCCGCCAGCAGCCTTCACAGTTCACGCCGACGATAGTCGTGCACGCGCGCACGTTGCCGCCGCCGCCGTCTCGTCGCACGTGCTTTTTTTCTCCTATCAACCCCTCGGGTGCGCGCACTGTGATAATAATTACAATTATCAACAATATTATTATTGATATTATCTTCGTAACCATCCCGGTACCAGAAAGCCGCCAAGATGTTGGTAAGTGATCGTCGTGTATTTTATCGTTTGTATTTAATCATTTATTTGTTTGTGTATTTATTTGTTACGCGTTTCACACGCGTCGTTTCGACTACGGTTTAAAATAATATACCATAATATTATGGTTACCTATCATCTTAACCGCGTTAAGGTATTATGAACCTCGGTTATTCGAGCCATACGGGTGTGTTATTCGCTCCTCGCCACGTTGAGCCGCGTATCGCATCCTTGCCTAGGTATAATATTATAACAGCCGCTTGTCTGCCTGTCTGTGACGCGAATCGCCCGCTGTATATTTCAACGATCATACGGCATGTCATTGTAATATTAAAATATTAGTATATTAGTATTGTAATAAACCCTTGGATAGTTTTCAAAAGAAATCGTACAATAAACTGTATAATGGACCACAAGTGGTCCCTATGGTACACGCAAGTTAATATAATATTGAAAATCAAAAGTCGACGTTGCTGCACTGCGAGCTTTAAGGACGGCGCCCGGACGGGATGAAAAATTACGAGACTCTGGCAGGACTAATATTAAATCGTTTGGAAAATAAGAAAACAATTTTAAATGAACCGCAATCGCTAAAATAATTTACCGACGCAGATTAAATATTTCGGTAGTGACACGCTGGCCGATTCGCTTTAAAAAAATCCACCCTGTACGCGTTCGATAACGAACGAGAGACTGGGGTCACGCGGATCGTTTTCCTGTATAGGTATATGTACCATTTACGGATGAAATAATAGTCGTTCGTCCCACGATTGGTCTCTGTTCGCGTACTTAAAATTATATTTTACTGTTACAACGGTATCCCTTCGGCGACTTTATTCAACAATAATATATTAAATCGGTACGATTATACCGTAATTATTCGATCGTGTTAAATCGTCTCGTGTAGTATTATGCACTACACTATTCAAGACGATAAAATTCGTAGGGATAAATTGAATTGCGACGGAGACGAAATCGAACGTTTTTCGAACACTTTTACCGGTAGTAAAATAATATATATAAATGCGAGCATTAGTGACCCGCGCTGCCGTCGCGACGTCACGCGCAAGAGACCTCGTTTATTGCGTCATAGTTTTTCCCGCCGCCGCGGTCGTCACCATTCAAGCTGCGGACATCCCCCCCCCCAAATTTGGCGCGCTCGCTAGACGCCGGCGGCGGTGCGTTTGTTAATATTTATTTTTTTTTTTTTTTTGGCACCGCCGACTCGTCTCGTCGAAACGGGCGCCGTCGCCGCAGACGTCAACCCGTTACCGCTGCACCGGCAAATGTCTTTTTATGTACCGGCCCGCCATCCGTAAGTCGGCCAGACACGAACCTCATGTTTCGAGTCTATATAGTCGTCCGTGCACTGCAGTATAGGAACGTTGACAGTCGTAACTAGGTTATTAATTGATCGTACTCGATATAGAATACAATATTTAACTGCAATATTGGACAACAATTAATATGGTATAGCGTGTTGTTGATTCACCGTGACAAAAATTTAGGGCGATTATAATATGGGTTTTTAATTTTTATCGTTTTATTATAATATATGTAATATATAATATTATTATATTAACGCGCAAAGGTCGTTTATAAAGAATTCGCATAAACCACATATACACATACACGATAAACCTACAAATTAAGATATAATATTAGGTATATTTACCTTTTGTAAAGATTGTTTTGCCTGTAACCACTAACGAGTAATAACAGTGTTCATTTTCAGTCGTCATGATTTAGGTAATATTAGGTTAAACTTGATGAATTTGTGTTTCTTAGACTTTGTGTCTTTGTAGAGTACATTTAGTACCTACCTATTTGTTAATTTCGTGGATAATTCAAATTTTACATTCTTATTGAATGATTAAGGCGTTAAATATTTCTTTAATAATATCTCTAATTTGTGTATAAATTTTAATATTATCTTCCTATATTTAAATTACACGTATTTAAAACAATTAATTAGTTTTCAACACAGAAATATAAACTAATATTTTTAAGAGATAGGAATTGTAGATTGACAGACTAGGTAATATAAACAATATTTATTTATATTTATTTAATTTAAACTCTCATGTGGGCTCAAGTACAATATAATAATATTAGTATTATATTATTACATACGATCTTAAATTTAATACAAAACAAAATAAACATATATTATGCTAATAACAGGTTAGGTTAGATAATTATGGTACCTATGCTAGAACAAATAAAATTGATAATTTTATAAAAGATAAGTTTAAAAAATATAAAATATTTATAATATAGGTATGTACAATTGTACATATATGATCATTATATCTATATTAAAATGTTGATATAAAATATTATTTATTCAAATGTCCACTGAACACCTATCTATTCTCATGGTTTTGCAAAATGTTCAAAATTGTACAAGAAAGTGAACTTTTTTTCAATTATTAAATCTTTGTATAATAATTTAATTCTAACTGAAAATATTATCTGATGGGCAAATTAACCCTTGTACCTAATACTTACATACCTAAATAAGTTTTTACTATAGATAAAATGTTTTAATTATTTGCTTTACTTATATAGATATTTTAATTATTTTAAATATTAACGAGGTTTTACAATGCAATTTTTGAGGGATAAATTATTAATAGTTATGATAATATATCATTCTTCGATAATGTAGACTAAAAGGTATCGGTTTATTTAATTAAAATTAAACAATTTATTATAACAAATTAAGCATTACTCTTACTAATCTATCATCCAATTAAGATATTTTATAGAAGTAATATTATGATATATTATTATTTTTTCGCTACCACTTAAATTTAGTGTAAATTATATAGTTCAGCTATTAAATGGAGCACCTAGCACCTAATACCTATGTTCATGATACATTTTATGACCTACATGGTTACACATAAATGTAGACTTTTATTATCATTTAGTAGATAAATTATGTACCCAAAATAAATATAACTTATAAGTAATGAATTATTATATAACATTAATGTACAATAATATAAAACATATTATTTAATGTTTAAAAACAGATGAGTTAAATAACTAATAAGTAAAACAATTAATTGCAGGTTGCTTCGGTGGAGAATACAATTATTTTATATTAATTTAACTCTTGAATTTTTAGATAGTATACTACTATTTTTAAAAACGTTATTTTATTAGTAGATATTAACATATGGTCGAGTTCATACGAAACCTATTATTACGAGTTTTATTTCTAAAAAAAATTAGAACTCATGTATTTGATTGTACTCGATTGAACTTGATCGGTCAGAAAATACGTCACCACCGTAGTATAATTCAATATGTTCTAGGCCTCTAGGGGTTGAAAACAAGGGTGATTGCAACTTCTACCGTTAGTACGTTTATACACTATATATACAGTGTACACTTCACCAGTCATGTGGGATTTGAAAAATTGGTAGCATGTAAAGTCCGCCAGTCAATAGTTTTTGTATTTGATTACATTTTAGCTTAGAAACTACAATATAGATTTAACATTTTAATTAAAATAAATTGATAAGTATGTAAATAGTAATATAGGCAATAATATTAATGTCATGTTCGTTGCAACAAAACATAATATTATGTCTACCGATAAGCGTACACGGTACACCTTATGATTTGTAAATAATTATATTTTATATAATAAGTTGTATCAACAACGTATATTATTAGTTACGGCTGAGTGATGATTACATATTTAAGTGGAACCGTTATGTACAGTGCACACATAAATACACAAGTTATATTCAATACAATCTTATTGATTGTTTCATTGTCAACGTGTATCGGTGGACATATTATATTGTGCTTACAGTGGAGTATTTACAGGGGGTGATTCGAGTATGATATACCAACCTCTGTGCCTTTTTAGATCTGAGTGGAGCAATGGACGTACTGGTTTTACAATGATGAGTTGTATGTTATCACCTTTTGTAGTAGTAAAAATGATTAAATCCTCAACTTTCTGTGCGGTTTCAGGTATAGAAAATTGAATCTAGTTGATACTTTGTGGTGGTAACATTTTCATAATGATCGGGAAAACTGAAAAAAAATTCTGAAAAACGGAAATATTTCACAACATACATTTTTTAATATTTTGGCTTTATCTATAGACATTTTTAAATTATCGACTTTTAAAAGTTTTTTTTCGATTTATGTTGATAATTGTTTAAATATTTTGTATAAAAAATATTTTAAGATTAATGTATTATGTATATTGTAACTATCCTATCCCTCCCATATACTAGATATAGATTGTATATTTTATTGCAAATGAAGAAAAAAATGTTGTATCAATGATATGAAATTTTCACCGAATGTTTATACTAGCATTTTCTATACACCATGCAACTTTCAAAATATTTCGGCTTGTTTTGAGTTGTTTTTAGTTCTTGGGTGACATTAAATAATTAAAATTAAAAAAATAATATTTCATAAAACTATCATCGTCCACCATTTCTTAATAATTTTAACTCGTGAACTATAGCTTTATTTTACAAAGCGTTTATTAATGAGATATTACGCAATAATTTTGGAGTTTCTATTATCATTGGGCTCTGAAGACAATTAGAGAAGGCTAGTAGTAAAATTTAATTTGTTTTCAAGAAAGATGCTAATAAGCAGGTAATAACAATCTAAATAACGATTCTCGTCCCTCTGCTGTAATTGAAAAGTATTTATTAAAAGCTGTGTGTTCTATGCACTATTTAGAAATTACATCAAATGTGTTGAAGGTAGCTAGGAGGGTATATTGCAGATGTAGTGATGTATAGTTCATTTTTATAATTAATAAGTAATAACCACTTGTATTTTGAAAAATAACTTAATAGGACGCCAGTACGCCACACCCTCGTGTGTTGTTTTTGACTTACAAACGTACAACATGGCAAATTTTATGTTCACAATAAATAATAATACATTTTAGTATGTAATAATTTCTAAAGTTAGAGTTAAATGACCTCTTATAAAATTTAAAGGTAATATTAGCCAGGGAATTTCATAGGATTTTTATTATGCTTTAATTTTAAAGTGAGTTATGAGTATTTTAAAATTGTAAATTGTTTGTACAAGACTACAAGATGACATATAACAATATGTTAAGAAATAAGATGTACCTACAGAAAATTTACAATTTTTAAAATACTCATAACTTGCTTTGAAATTAAAATATAACAAAATGTCTATAAGATGCCCTAGATTATAGATTATATAGATGGGTCAATTTAGGTAGATCTATTTTTTCAAAAATTGGTTTTGCGTGTAAAAATCTCAACTTTTCTTTAAATATTTGTTTGTTTTTCCTGACGCTTTTTAAAACAATTGTGAATTTTTTACTTTTGACCCCCATAAATACCAACTATATTCACTTTCATACCATAAAATATGCTGTTGAAGAAAATTAAAGCATTTTTACTGTCCCAAAAGGTTAGGTGAAAAAGGTGATGACGAAAGACCGGAATTAATTGATATTGAAACTTTTTATTGATATCAGGTAAATTAAATCTGATCAAATATGTACACGAATTGGAATAATAACAGTATTCCTATTCAATTGTTTGCAGTTTTCTACAATTTTGCAATTTTTGTATATTTCACGTTGTAAACTGTACTGTGTATGCTGTGTATACACATTTTATTATTATTTCTTAGGTAATTTTTTAATAAATATATAACGTGAAATATATATATAGTGTAGATGTTGAACGTACTTTTTAATTATATAAACATGCAATAAGTACATACAATTTTCAAGAATACAATTTAGAAATGTACCTATAATAATAGTTATTTATTTTAATCCAGAAAAATAATATATTTTAATTTTGAAATATTTTTTTACATTATATTTTTTTTTAATGCTATTTTACAATTTTGTAATATGTTAATGCCTGTTATGTTATTTAATAAGGTTATTAACAATTATATATTTTATATGATATTATATGATTTTTTCAAGTAACTTTAATGTATTTTTCATTGCAATTTTGACATATGTTCAACGCATTTATATCTTGTATTTAGTGATGACAGACACACACACAAAAAAAAAATAACAAAACATAACAAAAAAATACACATCATTGTAAAATCAATACGTTCATCGCTCCGCTATAAATCTAAATTACACAGAGTAAAATTAATAAAATTTACAATGTTATACGTTTGTAAGACGGAGACAACACGTGGCGTCCTCTTAATAGGTATATTATTATCGCATTATAAAAACGGTACTGGACTAAATCATTTTTGCAACTTTTTGCAGTGTTATCGGAGAATAATTCAACTTTAGATACTGTTTCTATCGTACACGCGTTAGGTACTTATCAAAATAACGTTTTATCACGTCTCAAAAAGTCAAAAACTATTTTTATAAAGAATGAATCTCATCTCTCACGCATTATTTTGTTATCTCTGTCTTATTACTAATTCGTAACATTACAAATGTACGTTCAGCTGTTTACGTTTAGTTTTGTTAGCTTAAATATTAGAGACATTTTATCTATTATCAAACGGTAACAACATTGTCTGTGTTTGGTTGAAAATTTAAATTTATTTTTGATATTATTTTGATGCAACTTATGAAATTTTTAAAATTTTAATATCTTCAGATAGAGAACAATATGTTTAATGAAATATTAGAGAATTAAAATTTTTTTTTTTATAAATTAAGTTCATATTTATAAATTAATTTGTTATATTTTATACCTAGTTATTTATAATCATTGAATTTATGAAACACGTGATCAAATAAGAGACACGATAAATCATTATTTATTCATGAACATTTAGCGTAATTCAACAATTCATATTGCAGACAATACTATAGTTATTAAATCTATAATATAAACTTCAAACGATTTTTATAATGTTGACAATGTTACCTGAGGCATAGATTAAATATAGTATAAATATAGTATATTTAATCTATGCCTGAGGCTATTAGTAATATACACTGACAAAATTATAGTTATTGTAATAAAAACCATATCAACAACTGTTACTATATTAGGTAGGTGGCATTGATTATAAATATTATTTATTATATTTATAATTAATGGTAGTAGGTACTATCAGTGGCGTAAGCAGGATTTTTTAATGGTGGTAGGGCTTGTAAATGAATGATCTTTTTAGGAAAATTGGTATGCAAATACAATTTTTTGCAAAAATGAATTCATTCTGTTAAGACTTTTATTAATTTACGTCTTGCTTATTAGTTGGCGACAGTTGAAACTTGATCAATATTTATTTTTATAAATAATACTAATAAGGGAAATGGGGGGGCTCCAGCCCTTTTTTTGACTCGTACTACCCTATTTTAACCAAGGTTTTCTCAGGGTACCCTTCCATAGTGAAATGTCCTATCATAAATAATTATAAAGTAGAAAAATTAAATAAAAACCTGTAAAAATTGTAATGGATAATATATACATATAATTTTTTAAATACGTTATATGAAATCTTTATCAGTTGACACAATTAGAATATTTGCTATGAGTAGAAAAAACATGACGATTTAATAAAAAAAAAAAGCCACCCAATGGTGACACTTTCAATTGAGGAACGAGTAATATAAATATTTATTTGATTTAAATAATACATAATTATACATTTTTATTTTTTATTTTTTATAATCGTAAAAGTTTCCATCACCGCCATAGTTAGGTTTTAAAATTAATTTTTGGGCCATGTAAATTCTACATCAGCGTCCCTGTAAAAAAAGACACCTCGAAGCACACTTTGAGAACCGCTGTATTAAGCTATACACTTTTTTTAAATATTTATTATTCATAATTTTATGTCGTCAAAACAACTTTTATTGAATAAAATTGAATATTTCTTACTACTTTTTGTTAGAATTACTTAAGTTTTATAATAATAATTGTAACATATATTTTTAATTCTTTATTGCGAAGCAGAAATTTAGGAGTACTATAAAAATCGAATATTCGACGAATAGTTTATGAGTTATAACTTATAAGTGTTTATAGTAAAATTTATTAGTAATGACGAGCAGAGTAAAGTGGCATAAGGGCTCCCGGCAAAATGTCGGTTCACTGCGTCAATACTTATCGATATTTTAAATACTTATAACTTATAAGTAGGTATTATAATTTATATAAGTAACAAAATTAACCCAAATACTATCTAGGAAAACGAGAGTAAGATTGTATGTGGCTATTATAAGACCGACTCCCGCATACGTTTGTAAAGCTGGACGACGACCAAACAGACAGAAAGAAACCTGCAGAGGACTTTTGAGATAATAAGAAAATATGTGGACCTATTATCGATGAAACAGCTGGGAGCTGGCGGAGAATATATAACAAAGAGCTGTACTAAATGTTGGAACAGGCGTTGGTTCATATAAAGAGACGAGGAGAGAACGAAGCAGTAGAGTAGCATTGGAACGGAGATCACAAGGAAAAAGACCTAGAGAAAGACCTAAGAAAAAATGGATTGACGTGGTGGAAGAAGATCTAAAAATTCTTGGAGTCGATGATTGGAGAGAAGCAGTCCAAGATAGAGATAGGTGGCGAAGTGTAGTATTGACGGCAAAAACTCTTAGAGAGTGGTCATGCCAGAGAAAGAAGAAGGGACTAATACACAATCGTGGAAACTGGAAATCATATTATTGTATGTTTTATGTCAGGCCTCACGTATTACATTTTTATAAATCGTAATGAAATTAATTTAACTGGGATATTATAATAGAAAACATTTTATTGTATAATATTAAAATATTATTATTCACTCATATATAGGGCTCGGAAGTTGATGATCTTAAAAACAATAAAAAATGACCATAAAAATGACCATAAAAATGGCAAAAAATGTCTTAAAAAAATGACCTAAAAAAATTAAAAATATTAGTTTTATATTAATAAAAATACATTTTTTTTAAATATTTTACTCTATTTTACTATAAATTTCAAAATATGACATAAAAATGACAAAAATGTCCTTAAAATAGGAAAATTAAAAAATTAAAAATATTTGTTTTATAAATTTATCAATGCTTACAAATTATTGTAGACGAGCACTAACCGACGTTTTAATTTTCGGCATTTCGAAAATATTACGAAAAATAATAAATGTTGGTATAATATTATTCACTACAATACGACAACGACAATAATGTAATCGTCGAGATAAAATTGGATAGGTACTAATCTTAGTCTGTGGTTTAAGTTATCGGCATAATGGTCGACAAGAAACGATAAGAAATGAACTAGTGTGAAATCAGTAAAAATAACTAAAAATGTTGGAAAATGACCTATAAATCTCAAAAAATGACTTAAAAAGTAATAAACACCAAAAAATGCAAAAAAAATGCAAAATAAAAATTAGTTATTTAGATTCACATGCTTATGAAACAGATTTGTGGCCAGGAGAGCATCGTCTAAAAAGTTCCAAAAAAAAATGCAAAATGCATCAACTTCCGAGCCCTACTCATATATTTAACAAAAATATAAACGTCGTTCACGTTTGAAAAATAACGAGTGACGTTTACGTATCGGTCATTAAATTCACAGCGTTATTTCCAAACACTGAGTTTGATTCTATGACGTTGATAATATAATTTTACTAGCCCGTTTAAGCCTTTAATTAATTTATTATTTTTAGTCTATTGTTTTTATATTGTGTGCAAGTTGACTTTTGGAGTAATATTCTGCAATGATCAATTGGGAAAAGATCACTCATTGTTTGGTTACTCTCAGACCGGCATTTATTGCCTTGTTTTCAAACTGTCCCTTTGGATAACGTAGTCAGTAAAAAATATATAATTATGTTTATTTGATTTTATGGTAAATAATGTAGTACCCAGAAAGAAGTAAATAGATTATAAAATAATAAACGAATACAGAGTATTAGGGTAACTTAACCTAACCTTTTTTTTTAGATAAACGCGTTGCAGTAAATTATTGATGTTACACGACGATATAGGTATATTAGCTGTGCTTAGAATTATTTATCGAATATAGTACCTATAACTTGTATAACTTATCGTTTTATAATTCATTCAACTTTAAAGAATTCCATATCAGTGGTCCCAATTACTACTTTATTTTTAAGTAGAGGCTTTCTTTACTTTTAAGTTTTTTTTTATAACTAGCATTACTTTACTCACGGACTTTAAAACTTGCAAAATAGTGCATATATGGTCGTGATGCATTTACGATAGTATAGAATACATTTTTTTTATTGACATACTATTTACCTACCTACTGTATAATACATGTGTCGGACAGACTAATATTATAGGTGCTCGCAAAAATACATTTTAGGTTCTGAAGGGTGCGAGGAATAAATTGGTTTTATAATGATGTATTTTTTTTTATCCATCTAAAACATGTTTAAAGGCAGAACATTTGCTTGAAAATTGAAAATTCCCAGTTCCTCTTTTTAATATGTTGACTTACCCTAACGAAATATGAGTAGATAATATTATTAATAAGAAAAAAGGAGAATATTTACACAACATAAGTTTTCGACAATACTTTTATTTAAAGACTTTAAATTTTGACCAAATATTTAATTTTAAATATCAACACATTTTTCAAAATATTTCTGTTTTTTTTCTAGGTATATTTGAAAATGTCTACTATTTTGGTCTTATAAGTATTTGAAGTTTAAATTTTAACGAACTACGTTATTCAAACCTAAAACGTAAATAAAAATCATCCAGTTCAACAATAATTTAATAAATTAAAATATAATATAAATATAGTATAAATTATCCTTATAGATACAGATGATGTTCTACTCGTCACCTTCATCGCTCAGAATCGGTTTTTCATGTACAATGATTCATCGTTGAATTCAAATTTAACATAATGTTCGTTAATGTGTCACATAATGACCTACTCGCTGTAGGTACATTCGAAGAAACCTCATATACCGCGGCAAAGTGAGCTTCACTAAATTTTCTTAATTTAACTAATGCTGAATAGAGAGGCGGAAACTTTAAAAAGTCTAATGAATTAAAATTGTACATAAAATGTATAACAATATTGTTATGACAATAATGATCACATATTGCGCATAAATTATAATTTAGGTATTCGTCTCATACATATTATTAGTACAATATTATGGATAAAATCGATTCACTGACTATCGTTTTATTAATTGTTCAATAAAAAAAAAAAAAAAATAACTTGTATACAAAATAATTTATGCATATGTGCATTTACAGCTTAGGATTTTAATTGGGTTTCGTGGTGTGTATACTGAATGTTCAATTAATGACAAAAAACAAATATGATTTACGAAAGGCGAAAGTAGGATAATAGGTATAACGGTTCCTATCATATATAATTAACTATATACATAAATTCTATCTATGATCAATAATAAACTATATAGTAGGGATACTCTAGTGGGGATCTACTATAGAGATGTTCATAAATTGCAATCGGATTATACTGGATGTAGTAGCATCGAGTATCGAGAGCTGTCAACACCGACGCTGTTTTTCCTTATTTACTAATTTATCCACCGCTTCAAACTCACCGTTTCGGGAAAAACAATAACCTCAGGTGTCGTATATTGTTGAATATGAATTGATACATATTATTATTATTGTTATTGTTATTGTTATTGTTATTATTATAAATTATTTATTGTCGTGTTAAAAAAATCGCTTAAATGTCAATTACCTTTGTGTGGATACTATAGTTAGATATAAATTCTAAAATATATAAGCGGTGCGTGGATCCCGTGCTGGGCTTCTGTTTGTATTTGTTTTAAATTGGGTAAATTATGAAAACTATTTCTTTAATACCAAAATAAAGAGTAAAAGCTCATTTAATTGAAACATTATGTTCCAATTTCTAATGTAGTTTTGAATAATTTGCTGTATTTCTAGGCATATATACAATATACATATAGGATTATATTATAATAGGTTAGCTATACTATAATACATGGCTATACTATGGCTTACTGCTGACTGTAGAGGTGTTATTTTTGAATTGAGGAAACTTTTCAAATATTCATCATAATAATATTTTTTTTTTTCAATAAAGTTTTGATTTTCAATGTTTACCTTGTAAAATAGTATAGTATAGCTTATTAAGTGCGCATAATAATTGTATAATGTCCCAACTCTTAATCGTTATCCTATTTTTTAAAAATTAATTTAAAATTTTCTAAATTTCCTGTAAACCTTCATTTTTTGAATTTCATATTTCAAAATTTAATTCTTATTACAACAATTAGTTGCCCTTTGTAATTATTCTGTTTGTACAAATAATAACTTTATTTACATAGGTAGGTACCTATCACAGCTATTACTTTTGACATATTTCAAGATAAGGATAGGCAAATCAGGTGAAGAGGTTAAACGCTTTGATGAAAAAAAAAAAATAATTATAATAAAGAGTCAAATGCTTATTATAATTATGGTTGACCTCGAGTCAATATAGAAATATATGGAAAATGATAAAAAAAAAATTACGAACCTAATTAAATATTAATATCAAATAAAATATATTTAATTCACCTTTAAATTTTAATCATAAATAAGGTATAAAATTTTAAACTAATTTAAACGTGCATCTAACCTAACTTGGTTTAGGGGTTTAGAATAAACAATACATTATAAGCATTTCTCTTATTTTTATGATTAAAATTGACGATTGTTTTGGCTATTTCTCGTTTCTTACTAATGCATTGTCTTGAGTATCCAACAGTTTATAAAATATTTATGTTATATCCATTAGTATAATAACTAAACCCACTATTGGTACCTAGTTATTAAATGTTTATTAATATTTTACGTAGGTAACTATATAATTTATACCATCTACATTCAAATAGTATTGTACATAATATATTGTGTTAACATATTAAAATATATTTTTGTATTAACTTTTATTAAAATTTAATAATCGTACACAGATAATATTGGTAATTTCAGTAGTTTTATATTTTCGCATACGATGTCATTATATTATTTTGATATCGAACTCGAAACCATTGCTTATACTCTGCAAACACAAAATCAAAAGTGTTAGGTAGGTAAGTCGTAGGTACTTCAAAGAATCATAGTTTATACACTCAATACTCATGCCTTTAGATCATGGTACACTAAGTGTGAGTGTTAGGTACATGGCATGTTCTGTTTGGAAAGGAAAACAAATACCCATCAAAATCAATGCAATTTAAAGTCGTATCAATAAATGCACTACAATATATCATTTTGATTCCTTCTGACAGATTAAAATTATTTTATATATTTATATAGGTATACCTATTAGAAATCAATCAAACATATTTATGTCTAGATTTGTCAACTACACTAGTCTTATCCATTTATATCAAATATTCTTCTTATAAAAATTCCTTGTAAATCATTGTGTACGGAACGAGTTGCATGGGAACTGTTAAAAAAATTGCATTAAAATAAGGATTTATGCAAACGCACGAAAAACAATCATTGACTTTCACATCTTCATATAAAGTTGTTTCTGTAAAACGATGTCATATTTATGAACTATGAGGAATGGGGGTGGAAATTCAGTCGAGTTGTCATTAGGTTGTGGTATGACAAATTACACGAGTTTAACGTATAAACATCGTTTAACAATCATAATATATAGAATTCTTAGAAAATAAATATTGAAAAATGTATCTTTTCTAGCTTAATCACTTTTCAATATTTTTTGGTTATAAATATTTATAAACAAACCGTATAGGAATACAAGACACAACACATACTTCAAAAAATAAGTTAAAATAATTCACTGTTAGAATAGTAAGTTATTTTTTTCAAATCTATGAGTATTGTTGCATTTTTATTACAGTTTTATAAATTGAAAACACGTGGTATTACAGTTTTTTAAGTCACATCTACTTTTTAAAAACATGTTTTTGTTTTTGAACATATTTAAACACAACATCTCGTCATTAAAGTTTATCTTATACCAACACTAGAATAATTTATTTAACCATCGTACATTTAATTCATTTAATTTTAATTATTGTATATGTGTCGATAATCGTGTATATGCTGATTATAATTTATTTAATGATTGATATTAATTTTAATTGATTTTAAATATTTTCCTTGCGTATTATTATTGTATTATCATAATTCAATGGTGGAAATGCCAATTGATAATATAATACTCCCTTTCTTCGAAATTGGGACATGATGAATGAGCCACACAGTAGCTAAGGTATCATCTAAATAATTATTTTCTTAAACCACCAAAAATATGCTTCGGTAATCAGATACGATGTTCGCAACCCTAACAAAAATTGAATTATCATATTATTTAGGTCATATATAGTGATTGTAAAATTATAGGTATTTCTGAAAACTGGATTATAATTAAAATCTAAATGTTACGAAATGTTATTGAATAAAATATATCATATATGTCAATATTTTCAACGTTTATCGATCGACCTTTGTAAAATATCTTAACAAAAAATACTAACAAGTTGGGTATTAGCAGGTACCTATATGATAAACGCCCTTCAAATGGTTGTTATATTATTCAAGTTTTTTCGTTAATACTATATTCGTGGAACATTCAAACATTAAATATATGATCAGGTATATTCAGTGGCACACCATTGTAAGCGCCTCAGGGTCCGGGCTCTCCCTCTACAGCGTTTCAAATGTCAAATTATTAAAACATTTTTATTTTATTTTTTCAATTAAATATTTTATGGATAGGAAAGTTGAAAATTTACTGCAGTCATTTCTATGAAAATAGTTGATTTATAGTATTTTTTTATAGATCGGCCCCCCATACCTGGTTTTTGCAACCAAATAATAATAGACTTGTAGTTTTTGTATCTTACTCCCTGAAAAAATCTTGGTTTCACCACAGCGATATATTTTAGTATTATACTACGCCTGCAGTAAAACAGGCAACGGCCAACGACATGTAATATAATATATATAGAAGGTATACACGCAGTGAAACTTAAAAATATATAAGTTTCAAAACTAGTATTGTAAAATATTTCATGTGACTATTGGACTCAATACATCATTACACCTGATACGAATTAATAAGATCTCGAAATCTAACGCTATATCGATTCAACCTGCATCGTTTTCGTAAACATTCCCGACCTTGACCCTCTGCATCAGTACGCTATAGTATAATTCGTTATTTTTTTTTCAAAAATGAATAATTCATGAACAGTTGTAATATTTCATCATCTCAGAATTCTATCTAATTTTTTTAGTTTACGAAAAATATTTCAAGTCGATCAAAAAGTGTTTTTTTACTTGATTGATGAAGTATGCCTACGATGAGATAAATAACGTGTTTGATAGCAGCAATATCTACAGAAATATTTTTTCTTTTAAATACCTAATAGTCGTTGTAGGACTGTAGATAGATTTATATATTAGGTAGGTTAAACCTACCTACCGAATTTCGGATATATTTAAACTCGTTTGAGTTATTCGGATTTTCTTAGAAAAGCAAAACCTATACGCTTGATCTCAGGTGGCATCATTAAAACATTTTTTTAATTAAAAAATATACAAGCAGATCACTATGCAGACGAAGAATCGCATTCTTTCGTAACAAATTAATTTTATTAAAGTATTTACTATACAATCACATTGCCTTATAGGTAATAACTAATAATACTATTATTATTATATGTTTTATATTTTTATAATACATTGTTGTCTGTTGATGTATACAACAAGATAAATAATAAACGAAAGAAAATATTCTAACTCATACACTAATGAAAATATATGAAAAATTAAAAAAAAATATAAGGTCAAGTTAGTGTTTGATTACTACTACAAACTGAAGTAATCTTGATGCAGTTAAGAGGACGTGATACCCACATGTGTGTCTCCGTCTTACAAGTGTGTTACATAGCAAATTTTACGCTCAGTAGAACACGTGTAGCTATGTTGGTTTAAAAATTGGAGTGAATTGACCTCTTATAAAATTTAAAGGTAGGTAAGATTATTATCTAGGTCCACAAGTAGGCTTTTATTGATATTATTATTTTTAAGTAAGTTATAATCTTTTCGAAAGCGTACATTGTACAATGATCATAATTCATAATTCACTATAAAATAATAATGTAAATAAAAGCCTACGTGGGGCATTACATAATAATCTTACCTTAAATGTTATAAGAGTCCGATTCACTCTAATGTTTAAACCTAACAGAGCTACAAGTGTTCTGCTGAGCGTAAGATTTGCTATGTTATACGCAGTTGTGAGACGGAGACAACTATGAGGGAAATACGTCCTCTTAACATTATTTCATAATATAAACTTGAAGATATTTTTAAGTAATTAATAATTTTTTTTGAAGTATCAATTATTATAATTGTTAATAAAATAAATAACTAATTTATTTAATTCATTACATTACTAAACGGAAATCAATATGCTTTACATTTTACGATTTAATTGTACACAAACGTCGCACATGAGTGCAATGTGCGTAGTAGAATATTACATAATAGGTATAACACTGAATAATATTTTGATAAATTATAAGTTTCTATGTTTATATCGATACAATACAACTGTCTCCACTCTCCGTATGATTCAATTGTATTTTAATTAAAATATATACTTTTGTATGTTTTCATTGTACCATTGATTAAAAGCTATAGCCTATAGTATTTACAATCAATGCTATTTAGTACCCATTATAAATTAGCCTAAAATATAAAAGCGCACAAATTAACAAGTATAATCTGAATATTAATCCAATTGCTCTCGTAGTCTCTTTATTCATTACGATATACTAACACTCGACTTGAGTGCTAGATAGTTGACGAATCTTGTGTGTTTACATAAGATACGTAAGTATGTCTTCAGAATTGTATTAATTAGAAACTAATTGATCTAAATTATACGTTTCTTAATTTTTTTTTTAATGTACGGTTGTAATGAAATTAATTAAACGCATGCATTTTTTTACTGGGGATTTTGTGAATCTAAGCTGATTCCACGACTATTGTATTTCAATTTAACGGTCTGTGAAACATAACACACAGGCGCCAAAATAATTAACTGATGACCCCCAATTTCCATCCACTCAAGCTACTAGTGCTTTATTTCCACATTATTTTTTTGTTTGAAATTCGTTAAATTTCCAACAACTTGGGTGCGACATGATTACAAATATTTGTATAGTGCCAGTATAATGTACACCTAAATAAAACAATTTTTTATATTTAAACTCGCTTTACATTTTATACCTATAGTTTTCGAACTATAATTTACGTTAAACTATCTAAATTAAGAATTATAATATTTCAATACTAATATACGCGTACATGTACGATGTACGACTTCGAGGTTGTATATTATTATTACGTTGTATATAATACACGCTTGCGGTATCATTTAATAATAAGAATAAATAAGTAAAACATATTTTAATATATTATATGAAATGCATATTATTTCTAATGTGTAGTGTTATGTGTGTGAAACTTCACACTTTATACTTTTTAGTATATCAAGTGGCGGATAATTTCTTAACCTATAGCTATGCCATGTATAATATTATGATCTAATATTTATTTTAAATTGTTAACATTTTCCACTATCCGTTTTCTATATAGTATATATTATAATTATTAGGCAACAGTTCGATAGAATTATTACCTATATGTACTATACGATATACAATATTCATACCATTATGTAAAGAAAAATGCTACTATTCAGCACATTTCACACTATTTATATTATTGTTATTAGAGTTCGTTTTTTCGACATTCGATCATATACCATATTGTGACTCGACACCGTTTTTGATATTCACGAGTATAGGTACTGAAAAAAAATTTCAATTATTAATAAATATATCTATTAAAAGTGAACCATTCTGAACGGAAATAGGCTGAATATTCAATAATTTATGAAAAAAATATCATTAAGTATATGTTGAATTATTAAAAATACGCATGCATATAGAACCGTATAGTTAATCCTAATAATAGGCGAAAGTTAAAAGCCTCTATGTTGTGTACAAAAAATATAGGTGTGCCATAAATGTGTCATACGTTGTTCGTTACCTATAAACACATTAATGCATCTCGTGGAGACGCATGAAAATAAAAAACCACCAATCTCTGAAGTAGTAAAGTGTACGATTCGGTACGGTAGGTATATATATAATGATCCCGGCCTGCACAGAGCACAAGTACGATGTTCACGTCATATACTCGACCAAGTAACGATCGCTGCGGACATTAAAACACATTGTTGTTTGTCTACATACATAATATATCGCAATTCATAATACATCACTATCAGATCCCTACACCACACACGCGTATTCGGAAATTCCTCGCTTCGGGGCTCGCACAAATCTAAAATCTTTGGGAAAAAAAAAAAAACGAAAACCAAGAAGACACTATATCATGATAAATTTACTTCGTAAATATAATATATCGCAGTATTTTTTCAAACGCGATTTAACGACGGGCCGATCGTCTCCGGGAATCGTCCTTGGGCCGCGCGCGCGCTCAACCATATATAATAATAACAACAACAACAACAATAATTACACGTCGTCGGAGATGTGCGTCTGCCGCGGCCAGAGAACACGCACGGCGCATTCGTTCGCGGCGGGTGGCGGTCGCCAGTCGGTCGTTGGTCGAAACTGAACACGAGACCGCAGACTTCGCGGTTTGTGATATAATATTGTGGTGTAGGCGTAATACATCTTATTATTATATTATAACTCGTTGAACGGACCATCGTTCGCTCGATCGTCTGCATCGGTGAAAATGAGATCATCATTGGCCCAAATTCGGTCTGGGGGGGGGGGGGGATGGAGCGGAGGGGCTTGACATTTTTAGCCGTTATCAAGACTAGGCAGGCTCTCCCGCACCTTCAACTAATTGCATAAATTATGCCCCCAGACATGTTTACCTATACGACTATACGAGTGTAAATAATTAATAAACAAATAATAAATTATAACATACTTACTATTTAGGTATGTTTTAATTATCATATGAGGCTCGGACTAGTCGGACTTAGTGGCAAACGCTTTGTTGTGTGTGATGAAGAGCTGGTTCTCAAGATATAAGAACTATATTTATTATATTATATACATTTGTTTCGTACTATTCTGATTCTAATGAAGTAATCTTTACCTTGTTTTTCCCCTAAATATACTTTGTTGCTAATTTATGCATGATTTTCACCGATGTCATATATTTCAATATTTGTGCCATATTAGGTAACCTACTAATATGCTATCGCCAGAAATAAAGGAAATGTTCATGTCAATTTTCGTCGTCGACATTAATTCGTTTGTTATCGGGGTGCCTCATATTAAAATTAATAAATGGTCGATATAATAATTATCAGACTACCTACAAATGATTGTAGTTTTACAATAAAAAAAACTTTATGACTTTTAGAAATGGAAAATGGCTGGAAAATGTACATTTCTTTATGGCGGTAAATTCGTTTTTTAATAGAATATAGGTACTTAAAAGTATATCTACGGAATATAATTTTTTCTGAATTTTTCAAACTTAGACTTTGTATTTTGAATATAAATACTATTTTAACGATTTATTTTGCTACAAAATCCTAAACCAAAGCTTTTACTTACTTACTAAATTTAGATTAAAAACGTTGTACAGACGGAATAATAATACCTTCTGAGAGAGTGGGGTATTTCAGCCCATAATATCCACCGCATATGGATCGCAATATAATAATATACAACATAATATTATAGATGCTACGTAATTCCGACGGTATTTGGATTTATGTTGTGCTCGAACTGCGACACGGCGGCGGACGGAGGGAAAAACCTATGCGTGTGCCGTGTCGAAAGAGGTGCGTTGTAAAAAATGCGCTTAGGCCTTAGGTTTTATATTATACGACGCACAATGGAGGTATGATGTTACTCGTCGCCATGTATATACATCGATGGTATTCGTGTACACTGTACAGTATGATGGCTGTACGCGATCTCGGTTTTTAAATTACAATGTTTTTAAGATACTTCCTTAGCCGCGTTTTTTTAATACCGAACAGGTGAAACACGTGATCATTATACATATTTTATGCTAGTGAGTGATGTTATAAAATCAAGGTCAACACCGTCGTTTTGCAATCAAGCATAATAATAGACGAGTGAAATAACGTTTACACGTAAACTACGCACAGGATATGTATAATGTGCAGGATATATGAGTTCCGTACAGTCTTTGACCTCTTGTTAGAGCTAGAGGAATTAAAATTCGGAAAGCTTTTTTTTCACATTATTGCTAGAACCGTGGGATTTTTGAGGACACATTCGATTGTTTTCGATCTCATCGAATTTGCGAACATACTGTTTAGTATTTATAGTACCTAGTACCTAAATATACCACGAAATTTATTGTCATCCACAAAATCTTCTACTTCGTCATGTAGTCTCACGGCTTTTGAGATTTGCTAACGACGTACGTGACGAAAAATTTACTTCGTAGCCCATTGACGATTATATTATATTATTATATTTGTATTATTTGGTGATATATGATGATAATATTTCAGACACAATAATACTTATTGGGAATGAGTTATGAATTATATTATTTGTATATTATACACAAACAAACAAATTAGAAGTAGGTATAGGTATCTATCATGATTAATGGTTGTAACTCATTTAAGTAGCATTAAACGTTTGATTTAATTTATTTAACAACATAAAAGTTTCAGTGTTTGTCTTGACACAATTTATTTCGCTTAGAGATACCGAAACGACTATACATAATATTATATCAGCGAATGAAGTTATCATGTGGGAAGATTATCTGTATCATAATAGTATAATATCGCTTATCGTGTTTGTATAACTGTTTAAGATTCAGCGGCATGGAGGCTATTAAATTCTATATTAGATTACCTACTCATTAAAGCTATCTTTATAATATTATGTAAAACCAGAAGATTTAACACATATAACTATATTACTTGTTGACCAAACAACAACATTAGCGTTTTTTTAACAGTATAATTATCAAATACGTATATGTGGAAGGTGGAACAATGTGTCATACAATTATATAAATAATAATATTATCTTATAGTACCTACCTGATAACATTATTATTTTATATTAATCTACGCTTCCTTCCAAACAACGAAATTTCTAAAACCACGCAATTGTATATTTCAAGTATTTTTAAATATTACTTGTTTCACGGAATAGACTGGCCAACTATACAACTTTAAAACTTTCTTCGAGTTTGGCGTACCTAATATAAGTAACAACTGTCTTTATTTTATTTTTACTATACCAAATAATCAATCGTGTTTCAGTTAGGTAACTATGATATATCGTACCTATACAACTAATGATTGAAAAATAAAATATTTACGTCCACCATAAATTTGTTGATCAATTATATGGTTTACATGTGAAAGGAATGACGAAATTGATGGACA
>JANEHU010002279.1:0-15915 GCA_027563435.1 Nasonovia ribisnigri | reverse complement strand
TATCATTGAATAAGAAAAACGATTCTGAGGGAAGACGGTCAGTCAGTCTATAATATCTTACTAAGTCTAAATGTATTTGATGATATTATTGTGAATAAACTAATTAATTTTAGTATTATAGGCATTAGTATTTACTATAGTTGGTTAAATTCATTTTTATCAAAAAAATTATATTTTAAAATGCTATTGCGTGTATATAAAATATAACAATATATTCTAAAAGTTTCATATACCAACAAATAATATTTTTAAATTATATCAAATAACTAAAATCATTATTCTTGGATTAAATATGAAATTTTGTCTAAATTTGAAATTAAAATGTCTGTAAAAAATAAATGTGTTGATATATTTTTTAGATTTTTTGGTTACAGTATGATTTATTTATGAGAATTTTGTTTTTAAATTTTCAACACTTAGTTATAAAAACTGAACATTTTATAATTTTTTAATTACAATGATTTATAATTTTCGAGATTTTGACAAATTTTGTCAAAATTCGAACTTTAAATGCTTATAAAAAAAAAATCGTGCCTATGTATTTTTAAAATTTTTCAACTGATATTGTAACAATATATAAGAAAGCTTGTATTAAATTTTCAGACTTTTTGGCCCACCAAATAAAATTTTATTGACAATTATAAAAAAAAAAACTAAAAAAATTGAAAACTAAAAATGTCTGTAAACAACTCAAAACAAATCAAAATATTTTCAAAATTGAATGGTGTATAGAAAATGAGAATATAAACATTTAGTGAAATTTTCATGCATCTACAATTATTCGTTTTTGAATTACAACCAAATAAGAAAAACGCTACATGAGAAATCGAGTGAATATCCTATGTTGTAAAATTATGAACTTAAAACACTCATAAAAATTATTTTTAATTGCTTTTAGATATTTTATTTTTGATAAAAGTAGAAAAACTTACGTTAAATCTTGTGTTAAAATTTAAAACCTTAGATTTAAAAAGAAAAATTTTTATGAATTTCTAACTCCAAATAATTTGCAAATTTTCGTCATTTTTACGTAATTTGTAAAAATTTCAACTTTAAATGCTTAAAAAAAAAAATTGTGACTACAGATTTTTAATATTTTTCATGTGCCTTTGAAACAATATATTAGGAGCATTCTATTAAATTTTCAAGAATTTTTAACGAATAAATAAAATGTTATTGATTTTTAAAAAAAAAAAACCAAAAAGATTGGAAATTTAAAATGTCTGTAAACAGCTCAAAATAAGTCAAAATATTTTGAAAACGGTATGGTATATAGAAACTGCTTATATAAACATTCAGTAAAAATTTCATGTATTTACCGTCATTTTTTTTAGACTTACACCAAAAACCAAAATCGATTTTATCGAAAATCAATGTTGCGTAAAAATTCCCGTTTTTTCCTTAATTTTCCATTTGTTTTTCACGGTACTTTTGAAAACTACTGGAAAATGTTTACTTTTGACCCCCCAAAGTACCAACTAGATTCACTTTCCTATCAGAAAAGGTACTATTGAAGAAAATCTAAGCACTTTTACTGTCCCAAAACGTGATGACAGACACAAAAAAAAAAAAAAAAAAAAAAACACATCATTGTAAAACCAATACATTCATCGCTCCGCTCAGAATCTAAAATGGTTTCTTAATCTTCATTTCAATTCAAAGTAAAGTGAAAATTATTTATGCAATTGTTTGAGATTCTGTATATTTCTACAATTAATAGAAAAAAACAGGTAAATTGTTCCGCTGTAGAAACAGTAGATTTTTAGTGTATCTCGTTATTGAGTAGATCACTGTGTAATGGGGTATGCTAAATTAGATTTTTATTATAAATCGCGCGAAAAAAGATGATTGTAGCGGTTAATAAACTAACATATTTATGACATTAAACATAAAATATCAATCGTTAACCGGCTTCAGATCGGCGTCAAAGCAAAAACGTTAGAGTCTTAGAAAAATTTAAGTAAACTACGATCGGAAACATTTGAGTTTTATTTAAAACAAATACATCATTTAAATACAATTGTTCGTGTTATGGATAGGTACGGTACCTTGTCTTATGAAAGGTGGGCAATATAGTTGTTGTGTACTTAGGCATTACTCTTGTAGTTTTGTGCCGTTTCCGCACTGATATATGCAGCGGGTCGCGACTTCCAAGTTAAAAATTCAAGACATGTGCCAAAACAATTTCAATTGTGCGTTGTTATGAACACTCGTTTTCAAGGAGACCGATTTTTGTTTCCTTGTCACCTGTAGAACTTACGATAATGAAATAACAAATTTACAATAATGTTGATACACCCACATTTCATACATTATGTATGTAATATATATAATATAATATATACCTTTAATAGCGTGCCCATTTCCGACCCCGAACATTTGGTCTTATCTTGATTTGAAAAAAAAAATAGAATTCATTGCTCGTATCACGTAGGCCGAAGTGTTGGCCTGGTACAAGCGGTGAATTCCCGATGACGTACCTATATTTACACAAACGATAATGGAATGTGACACACGTGAACAATAATAATACAAATCAAACATACCTACTTAATACCTGTTAGTTACATTAAAAAATAACAAAATATAGTATATAGTATATAGTATATACGTGTAAATTCTATAAATTCAATGTTTTATTACGGAATTTAAATTATTGGGTGATTGAGTCCGTATTACCATTTTACTATAGCGAGTTTTCGTGAGGCTCAAGTACACAATATATACGTTGATCATTGTAAATGTTATGGATTTATAAAATGTGATGATAGCGATTTAGTATCCTAAATGATTTGTTAAAAGACTGAAAAATGTTGGTGTACTCCTCTTCTAATGTATATTCACTTATGTTGAATTAAGACATTGGATATTCACTCGTAAATTAACAAATGCTCATACAGCGATTTTCTTATTTTTCTGTTATTCAAAAACAAATAACAATTAACCATAACTCATAAGTACTTAAAATGTTCATCAAACGTTTATATTATTATTTTCTATAATTGGACAATTTCTGAAGTGCTAAGTATTAATGTATCATTATAGCTGGAGACACACCGTATTACTTATATACGTATAAATATAGTACATATTATTATGGCGTAAGAAACATTATCTTTGAAATTCGATGACACTTTGAAACTCGCTGACTATATTTTGTTTTCTAATCCCAAAAAATGAAAATCAATCCGATTTTACTTAAGGACCAGGCTTATGAGTTATGATGAAGTAATTTTTTGTGTATATTTAGACCCCTGGCTTAGGTCACACCGGGTGTCAATCTTGTGTCCCCCCAGGGAGAACCTAGTTATGGTCACCATACAAAATTCTACGACACCACGGCTATCCTTTAAAGACACACCGGCGCACACTTTGGGAACCGCTGTTATAACTTATAACACAACCGTCGCGTCTATACCGATGAATCGTACTAAACTGAAATCGAAGAACATTTAATTAACCACGGGATTATATTACTTAATAATTAAAATAGTGAACAACCAAATTGCTCGTGATTATTAATAGTGACAAAGCTATGACGTTATTGTTATACAATTTAGTTTTTTTTTATGTTATTACATTATTTTTACAAATACTTAATATTTCACATTTACATATTATTTTACTGTCAGGTTTGTTGGCGACTGCTGACTGTAACGAAAAAATATATACACACTATAATATCCACATTCAGTTATGTATATAATATTATAATGTCTAATTTTACATTTAAAAAATCGTAGGTACATTATTAATTCAATGACGCAAACTTTCGTTTCTTCTTGATCCACCGTGCTTTCAAGTGTGGTTACCATAAGTTAGCTAAAGTTGTGTCCGCACATTTCAGTTCGCTCAACTGATAAATGTTATCAAGGATTCTTGCACTGGAGTTTTTTTGGGTCTTACCGTCTTCCACCCCCCCCCCCCACTCAACTGGAATTCAAATATTTTCACGCCAAAATTACACTTGCGAGTTAACTCTAAAATATATTGTTTGGCTGAGTTAATTGTTGATTGAATTCAACTTAATAGTTATAATTTATTGCACTCGTTCTTCTTTTGAGGCAACGGTTTTATTGAAGACATACTAGGCTTTAATACTGGTTCAACTACTATGGTATGTAATAAGCGTTAGTGACATAAGCATTTTATAAACACAGTTATTAGTAATAATACACTATAGGAGCTACCTTATATAAACTAATGGCTTAAAGAATGAAAGTAAACTATCATATTCATATAGTACGTAAGACTTATATTTTACAAATCTTATATGCCTATACTTATGTAGGTACTTACCTACCCAAAAATGTATATTATAATTTTTAACACAGAAAACTAATAAAATTGTACAATTATACGCCTTTAACCTACCACGATCGCTATCCGCTAGTATCAAGAACCGCAGAACTCATAAAATAAACAACGTAGTCATAATATATAGTTACATAATACATTTATTAAAATTGATTAGACTATTTTAAATGGATGTCGGAGCAATGTTTATTTTGAGTAACTACTATTTTTCTCTTTCCGGCTGCCCAAGTTGAACGTAAACAATACGTATTCACTAAAAATCATTTTTTTTTTATGTTTTAGAGTTATTTTAGAGTAAAATCACATATAAAAAAATTATAGATAATTATATTATTTATGAAATATCGATTTGTCTACATATTATTGTCCCAAAACAAATTAATATTCATTTAAATATAAATTAAAATAATAATACAATTTAAAACCAAAATGTCAAACCCTCAAAAACATACTATACATACTTTGTAATTTTTTAATATGTGATTTTATTCCAAAATTAGCAAGATTACTCAAAAATTACAAAAACGATTTTACGTGAATACTTTTTATATAGGTATTATGTTGCACGCGGGTCTGAGGGAAAAAATACAAATATTGCACTGATGCATTCTCTAAACGTAAAATGTTAGGAAATCACTAATTAAGTTATGAGAAATGCATTATTTAATACTATTTTTCAAATTTACTGCACTGATACATTACATTAGTCAAAAATCAAATTGTAGTAATAATTGTATATTATATTTGATAAAATACTACCATCAATCGACAACCGTACCTTAAACTTTTAATTTTCATTTGAAAATCTGTTCGAAAATCTCCGATATATTTATTATTTGCGTATTCATTAATTATCGACATCGTCTTAAGTATACCTATACCTACTACCTATAGAGTTACTTAAAATACGGACAAGTGAACGATCTACCCGTTTTAAAAAGTTAATAATTAAACGTCTAAGACTATGATAATACTATAGAAATTATATACATTATCATGTAATGTGTACAGTTTTAATTTTCCCTAACTTCATTTTGACGTATCATATTGTACGGGGTTCGATACATAAAAAATAAAAATCTCTATTCCTGAGTACAGATTATGTATAGGTACATCGTACATAATATACATAATGCTTATGCTTAGTGCTTATACCCACTTCAAATATTCTTCGGAACACAATGTTATAGGTGTGACGTAAATAATATGATTTACTGTAAAGTTGATTGAAAAGTTCATTGTTCTTATCTACTTATTTTTTTCATAGGTTCATAGTGCATTATTCAGTCAACAGTGCATGATAATAGCTTATGATAATATGTGTCATCTTCAACGCGATATTACCTACTTACTGCAGATTACATACCACAGTTCGTCGTGAAATTTAGAAATGATTTTCATAATACCATATTAAGTGTGATTCACCGATAAACAAGTAATGATATCTTTAAGATCTTACGATTGACAGATAATACTTAATGTATATTAGCTGCAGTATATGATGGGCAATTCAAAATGAACAAAATGCGTATAGACAGTAGGTAATTAATAATTGTACAATAATCGAACAAGCATATACGAGTATATAGGTATAATAAGTAATAACTACTTTTTAATGACTTTATATTGTGAAATAAGAAAGGCAGTAATTATTTAATTAGTAGTTACCTATTTATAAATATACTAGACTTCGGTCGTTTGTCATCCCGCCTGCGGCGGAAAGACTGTGTGGGCGGTGGTGCTCTTTGTCGATTCACCTCGGGCGATGCTGGGTTTTTCGATCCGGCCTGCGGCGGGAACGCGGGGTCGTCGGGTATCGTCGCGTTGGCAGCACTGGTCTGGTGGTAATTTTTGAACGCGGTAGAATGTCTAGTCGTAAGTCACGGCCGCTGAAAATCGACCGGCGATTCAAGTCGATCGTACGACAATCGGGCAATCCGAAGACGTGTATGTCCGGTTCTCGAGTGTGTGTGTTGAAATCGGGAATTCGGATTCTGAGTTTGAGTGTCTAGCTATCAGTCATCTCGGGAGAAAGTCGATTCCCGAACGGACAATCCGCTTGCGGTGGATCGGATGCAGTGGGAGTCTAAGTCGCTCGTATGCAAGTAGATAGTCAGGTAGGCAATCCGACCAGACCGTGCACCGGGCGTGTATGTCCGGTTCTTGAGTGTGTGTGTTGAAATCGGAAAATCGGATTCTGAGTTTGAGTGTCTAGCTATCAGTCATCTCGGGGGAGAGTCGATTCCCGAACGGACAATCCGCTTGCGGCGGATCGGATGCAGTGGGAGTCTAAGTCGCTCGTATGCAAGTAGATAGTCAGGTAGGCAATCCGACCAGACCGTGCACCGGGCGTGTATGTCCGGTTCTTGAGTGTGTGTGTTGAAATCGGAAAATCGGATTCTGAGTTTGAGTGTCTAGCTATCAGTCATCTCGGGGGAGAGTCGATTCCCGAACGGACAATCCGCTTGCGGCGGATCGGATGCAGTGGGAGTCTAAGTCGCTCGTATGCAAGTAGATAGTCAGGTAGGCAATCCGACTACGTCGGATCGCAGACCGTGCACCGGGCGTGTATGTCCGGTTCTTGAGTGTGTGTGTTGAAATCGGAAAATCGGATTCTGAGTTTGAGTGTCTAGCTATCAGTCATCTCGGGGGAGAGTCGATTCCCGAACGGACATTCCGCTTGCGGCGGATCGGATGCAGCGGGAGTCTAAATCGCTCGTATGCAAGTAGATAGTCAGGTAGGCAATCCGACCAGACCGTGCACCGGGCGTGTATGTCCGGTTCTTGAGTGTGTGTGTTGAAATCGGAAAATCGGATTCTGAGTTTGAGTGTCTAGCTATCAGTCATCTCGGGAGAGAGTCGATTCCCGAACGGACAATCCGCTTGCGGCGGATCGGATGCAGGGGGAGTCTAAGTCTTTAGTAAGAATTTCTAATAAAACACAGCCACCACAAATTTACACAATTCGCCGCGGCCGATATCGAACGCTCCACCGCCGGGTAACCTGCCTAACGCCCTAATCCTACCTACCTAGACACTGAGATGAGAATCGGAGTGAAATAAATGCCTCTTAAGGCGTCAATTATATATAGTTATTTATCAATTTTCTATTAATTAACTTGATTTTATGCTAATTATGAATAAAACCTATCTACCTATAGTATAGTCATATCGATCAATAATTATATATTGTTAATTATATATAAACCTAGTTCATCAAATAGTATAGTGATATCATTATAAAATTTAAATGCCAGAATTTAATTAAATACATGAAGATCTATTAGTTTATAATCAATTATTATTGTATTCGGTATATAGTATCTGCAGCAGTTTTGTATCATACATAAAATTTAAATTACCAGATTACATTACCTCAAACAATCATCTCACCTAAAAACTGTAATATATTTAGTACTACATAGAATATACTTGTAGGTGTGTTATATTACTATCATCTTTTCAAGTATATTTTATAGAACTATCCCATATAATCCATCCCATGTTAAACAGTATATGTGTAGATAATAAAATCAAGTGTGACCTAATTTATTATATTTAAAATAAATAGTTGGTTCCATATAATACTCTACCTATATATAAGTTATATCAAATAGTATCATTATACAATTTAATTTTCAGACTTTAATTAAATATAGGTATATAAAGTTCTATTTTGTTTATTAATATTGTATTATTTAGAATCTGTAGCAGTATTTGTATGCTACACTAAATTTATATAAACTGTAATATATCGAGTACTTACTACATAGTATGTTATATATTTATTACTATCTAACCACATAATCGAGCCCTTGTCTGACTTAGATGCGTTGATAAATAGCTGTGGATGTCAATTATATATAGTAATTTATCAATTGTCTATTAATTAACTTGATTTTATGCTCACGATGAATAAAACCTATCTACCTATAGTATAGTCATAGTATAAACCTAGTTCATCAAATAGTATAGCGATATCATTATAAAATTTAACTGCCAGAATTTAATTAAATACATGAAGATCTATTAGTTTATAATAAATTATTATTGTATTATATAGTATCTGCAGCAGTTTTGTATCATACATAAAATTGAAATTACCAGATTACATTACCTCAAACAATCATCTCACCTAAAAACCGTAATATATTTAGTATTACATAGAGTATACTTGTAGGTGCGTTATATTACTATCGTGTCTATTCAAGTATATATTATAGAACTATCCCATATAATCCAGCCCATGTTAAACAGTATAGGTGTAGATAATAAAATCAAGTGTTACCTAATTTATTATTTAAAATAAATAGTTTGTTCCATATAATACTCTACCTATATAAGTTATATCAAATAGTATCATTATACGATTTAATTTTCAGACTTAAATTAAATATATAGGTACATAAAGTTCTATTTTGTTTATTAATATTGTATTATTTAGAATCTGTAGCAGTATTTGTATGCATTAATTATGTAACATTAAAATCAAAAACATTTAACCATTATTTTAATAGTATAAGAAAGATATAAGAACAACAAACAAATGAATATTTAAAAATATAAGTCGAGTGTTTTTTCTTTAATCAGAGTAACAATACTTTATTATTTGTATAAATAAAAACTTTTAGAATCGAAAAAAAAGGATTTCGAATTAACACGGCCGCCGCAAATTTACACAAATCCGCCGCCGCGGTCAGTATCGAACGCTCCACCGCCGGGGAACCTGCCTAACGCCCTAATCCTACCTACCTACCTATCGAGTTGAGAACTGGTGTGAAATCTCTGCCTCTTAAGGCGTCTCGCCGCCGCCGAGGAGAATCGCAAACGCTACGGCGGCTCTTTTCGTCGATTTTACTCGCCCGCGGCACTCGCCGGGAACGAAGTAGGGGCGGGCGCCGTCGGTAAATTTAGCGGGGATTCCGAATGAGGCGAGAACGGGGAGGTGGGACGTCCAAAAAACGGGTAAAAGTCGATTTTTCGAACGAAAAGCGCGACGACGGCGCGTCGGTTTTCGCGCGATCTCCGCGGAGAAACGGTCGTGACGAAAAAAGCGCACGTACCGGAGGCCGTTAAATGAGGCGGGGAAGGCGAATGAGGCGAGAACGGAGAGCCGGGAGGTCCGAAAAACGGGTAAAAGTCGATATTTCGGAAAAAAAATCGGAAATCGGAAAAACGGCAGCAAAAAGTGATAAGGCGCGGCGATAAGGAGCGGCGTTTGAGCGTTTGCTCCAAGGGTTTGGTTTTCCGTTCCAACGTTCCACTATAGCTAGGGGGCGCCACACGGTTAGCGTTTTATAATATAAGGAAGATTATTATAAAAAAATGTTTCAGTATTGATTTTATTTGATATTGGAAATTTATTTTTTGTTTATTATTATGAATGTTTTATTATTATTATATAAAAAAAATGTTTCAGTATTAATTTTATTTGATATGGCAAAGTACAGTGATTCTTATGGAAATTTATTTTTTGTTTGTTATTATGAATGGATTTTATTGTTATCTATTATAACAAAAATGTTTTATATTAAGTTATATTTTATTTTGCAATAAAGCTACAGTGATTATTATGTTCCTGTGTACCTATATTAAATTATACTTATAATTTGTTTATTTTCAACTATGTATACACAATTTATTATTATTATAAAATCCTTAAAATAAAACAAAAATTAGTTAAGATTTAATGTTAGGTCTCATATAAAGTACTTTTTGATATGAGATTTAATAAAGGATCTCGTGGTAATAGCCAAATCGATAATTTTTCAGGTGGTGACATCCTACGGCCATAAGATCTATTCCCAGATCTCATCTAATAGCTGTTACAAATTTTTAAAGAAATTGGAAAATATTTTTTCCAAAAATTTTTTTAAGTAAACCTATGAAAAAACCCTTGGCGGTAGTGAGATCTCCTATTAGATCTCATGGCGGTCAACGTGTTAATAACCTAATAGGCCTGTAATTATTAATTGAAGTTTTGTCGCCGCCTTTGTGTATCGGTGTTACAATGGCACATTTAAACGAATTTGAAATCTTACTTTCTTGGATAATTTTATTAATAATGTGTTCTAAGATATTAGATAATGTTTCTTTGTTTTGTTTTATTACGTTAATTGATATTCCATCTTTTCCAGGAGCTGAATCGTTTCTCATTTATTATGTTACATATTTCAGATGCAGATATTTTTCTTAAATAGAGAGACTGGTTGGGATCTGAATTTGACGGAAGACTAATTTTTTTGTTCAGGTTTTTAATATTATTATTATGGATACCCATTGTTGAAAAATGTTCGTTAAATGTGTTGGCAATTAGTAGTGGTTCATCGTTTGATTCGTAGATATTGCTATTTATATTTAAGCTATAATTTTGTTGATGTGATTGTAGGGTTTGTGTTGTTATTTCTTTTATTATCGACCATATTTTTTTGGGATTATTACTATATCTTTTAATTTTATCACCATAGAAATTTTGTTTTTGCTTAAATATAATATCTGTCAGTTTATTTCTATAGGTTTTATATTTATTTATTAACACAAGGTTAAAAGGTTGGCGCCTAGTTAGTATATGCAATTTATTCCTTATTTTGATTGCTTTGATGATACCGGGTGTGATCCATTGACTGTCTTGGTTATGTTTCTTTTTACCATAGTGAGTACATTTAATTAAGTGGTTTTGTATAGTTGTTGAAAGTAACGATATCATATCTTCAGCAAAGGTAGTTGTTTTTATATTATTCCAATTAGTTTTGTTTAATGCCGATTTTAATTTATTGTAATTTATATATTTATAAGGTATAATATTAGTTTTTATAATTTTTTTCGCAGAGAGGTGGTTTAGTTGTAGAAATAATGGATAGTGATCTGTAATAAGGGAGTCTATGATAGTTGCTTTAATAGTATGTTTGTGCGTGTCTCTAATAAATATATGGTCGATACAACTATTAGAAATGGGTCTCGTTGGGCAATTGATGTATTGGGTAAAATTAAAGGAATTTAATAAATCTAAATATATTGTTGTGGAGTTTGCAGTGTCCAGTAAATTAATGTTAATATCACCTATTAATATTAGTGTGATATGGTTATGGGTGTTAATTATGTTAGTTATTATTGTATCTATATAAATACTTGACCTATTTAATTAATAATAAAATTTATAATATATTAAGAAAAAATTGTTGTTTTGTATACTCACCTCAAAGTAATTATTAATTTTTCTTCGGGACATATACACTTTCGCATACGAGTGTCATTACCCAACAGTGAATTCTTTACATTTTCTAAAAGTTCATCAAACAATTGCACTGACATTCTATTTTTTGTTCTGCGCTTCTTACGAAACAAATGGGCAATAGTGATAGCCTCTTCTATGTCCATTTCGATCGAAAATACGATTTTAAATGTAAAAAATGTACGATATGTATTGATTGACAGCGGTCGACCGACTGAAGGACTTGACGTCGATCAGGCGGTCGGTCGTGGAGTGGCTGCTCAATAACTGGCTGCTCAACTGGCTGCCTAGTGCGTTACGGCCCTAACTCACGATTATTCACAATCAATTTCAAAAAATATATTGCAGCGTTCTCCATATGCTTAATATTTTAATAAAAATGTGTATGTGTGTAAGTACTCGGTAAGTACTAGGTTATACAAATAAGTAAATCAACTTTTTTTTCTATTATTTAGTTATTTGTTTATTTTTTTTTTTAAACTCATTATTTATATTTCATATCGTTATAATATTAGAATTTGTATCGTAATATTTAAATTATTTAACCTAAGGTATAGTTTACCTAGATTCATTACAGGAATTTGTCTAACAAAGGTTTTGATAAATTCTACGACTATTATAAAAATTATTATTTTAATATTTTCAAGCTTAAATGAATTTATTGTATTCATGTTCATTTGTATTCAATTATGCACAATTCTAGTATCATAAATTCATTGCTATGATGTCATTAAAATAAATTGTATTGAATATTTGAGTAAACAATTATTTATTATTTTGTTGTTAATATTAAATGATTTGATTTTTTTCTAGTAAATTAGGATGAGAATAAATAAGAATTATAACTAAAATATTAAATTTATAATTAAAACTATGAAAAATAAATTGTTTAACATCAGATCGAAATGTGTGGGGAGTGGGACAATCAGTAAAATAATTTACTATACCTTAATGATATAATTAAACGTTCCTTTGGACCAATAGGGATCCTCATATCGGTTGATTGCTTTTTTAAATTTATTTTTAACAAATCGTATAGCTCATCAAATGTAGACATAGACATTCGGGTATATTTGAAAAATTCATCTAAAAAAATACGATAAACTTATAAAACCATTTTCTCTATCTTTGCATGGTCTGAATCACATTCCATACGCGTATGACCAGGAACCAAAAATTTGTGGTCAATCACATCGATTGACTCCTGGTTTTCTAAAAACCAAAGACACATGGCTATTAAGATGCTATTTTTATTTTGGCCAGAACAGCAATCGCTATACATAATCACATGGTTAATTTCTGGCTAGAGTTCTTTTAAAAAATCAAAAACACATGATCCTATATCGTTTGCACCCCTTTTGGCAATTGGTTCACTCCAAATATAGCAGGATGCAGTAGAAGATTTCATATTGTGAACTGTGAGATTATAAGTCCACAATTGGCGCTTATAAAATACTACTGAAGATTCTAAACACGGTGTTGGTAGACATTGTTGGAGATCGAATGCCAACACGCAGGTTTTATCTGTTGGTGTAGATGAATCTTTTCTTTTTACACAATATGCTTCTTCCGCTTCTTCTTGGTGTTTTTTTTGTTCAGCGATGAGCTCATTTTTCTTATTAAATGTACATAAACTGTCTGAAATTTGCATATGTAGTCTGTCACATTGTGCGCAGGTGTCTTTATTTGGACTTTTTACCTTTAATCCAGATGTTCTAAAATATTTTTCGTAAATCGTTCTACTAACTGGAGTTTCAACCGTTTTCGGCAGTAGTGGCTTTCGTAAGTTGGAAGGCTATTTAAATGTTGTTTTACCAATATTATATCATCAGGTGTTATTTTATTGGGTGGACTTGCTTTACCCCTTTTATCTGGTGAAGTTTTACTAATGGGAGAACTTAATTTTTTTGTACACACATTGCTAACAAACTTTTTGGTTTCTCCAAAAATTTTTAAAAAACAACTTTTACAAACAGATATTGAGTTCCCATCTTTTGGAACAACATAATGAAATGTTTTATTTCTGTTTTTTTGTTTCTCTGGTGTATTTCTGCGCTTTCTTGTAGTTTTTGTATCAGTAAAATGTATACAACTGGAAATATATGCAGCTCTTCTATTAAAATTATTTATTGACCAATAAGAAGCAAATAACTTTTCACGTAAATCATCATCTATTTTAGTGTTGCATTTGGCTCGACAGTTTGGTAATGAATCAGAAGATCGACCTTTAACTATTTTACCTTTATTAGTGGTATATCCTTGGCCAGTATTTCTTTTAAATTGTCTATATTTTCGGTAATCGACTGTGCCACCTTCAACACTAATTCTAATTTTTCTTGCATTGAAATTATTATCAATCTTCTCATCGTTAATCAAATCTTCCTCATGCACTAATATAATATTATGATCTGGAGTCCCGGGAATTACACTTATTGTATCTGATTTATTGGGACTTTTCTGGCTTTCATCGGGTATTAATAGTGGACTTTGTAACTTATATTCATTCTCATAGCAGTTCTATTTGTTGATGCCATCAATCTAATACAGAAATTAAGAAAAATATAAATAATGTAAAAATAATATTATCATTCTGTACCTATAGGTACAGTAGGGTCACATAATGAGTTTATAAACAATATAAGATTAATAATTATTATACAGTTTAAAATTTGTCTTTCTTTTAAGTTCTATAAACCCAAACTGAATGAAACACCTATGCTTAAATAATTTTAAAATATAAGCTCAATGCAAAAAATATAATCAATAAAAATACAATAAATGCATATAATATATTAAATCTACAGAAAAAAATATTAATTAAACTATTAAACTGTATAAAATAGATAACTACTTATAATGTAATTTATTTTTAAAATGTATGTGTATCTAATTGAAAAATTCCCAAAATAAAATTTAATCTGTTCATAAAATATATTAAATTTGAATTAATAAATTATAACTTAATATACTTTTTTCAATAAATATAACCAATTTTTATTAACCTGAAATTTAACAAAATATTTTTTATAATTGTATTAGTATAATATTAGTATTAAAATAATAATTATATTGCTAGTTTTTTATCTTTTGTGTGACTAAATAACTCACCAATAGTTTATAGTTACCTACAAGGTTACCTAATAGTTTATATATTTTAATAAAGAGTTATTATTATTAAAATATAAAATTGATAGATCAAAAATTATTAATATACTCCTGAAAAGTTTATATTGCAATGTAAAATAGGTAGATGTACTATTGCTCACATTAAAGACATTCAAACAAAGAAAATAAAAAATAAATGTTATCATAAAATTAAAAAAATATCTACATAATATTATTATACCTACAAACTTATACCTACAAACTACCTATAATATACATTAAACAATGATTTTGCAATCAATTATTTTTTTTAACTACGGCTATAAGATACAATATTTAAATTTTTACCTCATGTAGAACATCTGAGGACTGATTTCCAAATTCTATTGTGTAATCTTCACCATTAATGTTAACTACACTATTATCTATACACTCGTCTATACCCTAAATAGCAAAATTAAAACAATATTTATTATTTAATCTAAAATAATGAAAGTACCTGTTTAATTAATTTATTAATTAATAATATAACATACATTATTATAACATGGATCAACTTCATGATTACTTTCATTTAAAATATAGGTTGGATCACTATGATTCACCCATTCCTTTAGAAACATAAATACAAAACATATAAATATTTTTATTTAAAAATACAGCTAAGCCATATAATAAAGCATTGGTAAATGGGTATTGATGGGTATAATATTATGAATAATAAAAATTATTACACAACTTCATACATTTTTAGTTGTTTTAAATACACCACTTAATACAATATAATAATTATTAATAAAGTAGGTAGAAGGAAAAAACTATTTATTACCTGTACATGTTTTTGTGTAGGATTTACATTTTTTGTATACAGCAGTTTCCTCTTGACTGGTGTGGTGCATTCTTGAAATCTATTTATATCTAAAGTCAAATGAAAGTGAATATGAATTATAATTTTTTGGTACAATTTATTTACCTACTTCATATTGTTTCATTTTTTATGTCAATATATTAATATGAGTAATAAGTAATAACATAGCACTTACCACTGGCCAGATTCATCATTTGTTGAATTCTATTAGACATTGTATTAATATTATTGTGTATAATTAACGTAAATAAAAGCTTTTTTAAAAATAATAATACTTTTTATTAAACTAATTATTAATCATGTCAAGTCGTTTAGTCGTATTCTTTTGGAACAATGATAGTTGAATATAATAATTATTAATAACTGTTATAAACAAACGATATTTTGGAAAATA